>JAIGNY010003844.1:250000-322500 GCA_020152595.1 Chiridota heheva
CAAATTTACTTAGTACCTTACTACCCAGTTGACAACTTCGCTCCTCTCAAAACATGTTGCTCGTAAAAACATGGTCAGCTAAGTGTGTAGATCATGGCTTTGGTTTGCATCTGCTCATTATTGGAATAATTTGCCACATAAGCATTCCAGATATCAACTAGAACTCAATTCACTTTCAAAAGACTATAAAAACTCTTTTCTTTCTGAAAGCATTTGAATAATAATTGGCTGTAATTAGTTTTCATCTCGACGATGTAAAGCTCTTCCAGCTGTTTGCCCTTATGACAAGCAGGATTTGATTCTGCATAAAACATTGTTATTTTCATTCTTACTTCTCAAGTGATGGAGAACACATCTTTATGCCGAAAAGTTTCTCTTTGTGCCAACCCGCACCCGACACCTGAGTTAATCCTGAAAACTCAGGTATGAAAATTACCAATCCAACTTCCTGTTCAGTGTATTTTGTGTTTCCTTTCCAAACTGATTGTTTATCTGCCATTCCCATGCACACCACAGCCAAGTAGCCCAAGGTTATTTGTGTGTATCAGATTACAGAAAGCAAGTGCAGAATATTCAAGGCACTTTTGTGATTGAAATCACTCATCCATGTTAGGTGTCTTAGTGGGAGAAATTTGTTTGCAAACTGGTGATTTAAAAAAAGCTGCATATCATGCCTGAGGTGATGTGTGCATTAACTGTGAATGATTGACAGACCATTTCTCCTAAGGAAAGATATTGCTTCATGTTCATACACAAAAAGAAAAGAAATGTAGGATTTTGCTTTGTTGTCCTTCTGCATCTTCCACATTAGCACTGTATGTACAGTTACCCCTAAACCTTATGAATCCCACTTCAAAACTCTTTTAATCAAGCATTAAATTTACTGGCAGTGCACTTAATTTATGGAAACTACATGTACCTTCCCATGGAAATTAGACTCTCACACTCCCTTAATAGCTTTAAATGTGATCTTAACAACACTTTTTCAAACACTACTCATAAAATTAATTGTCAATCCTCTTTATACTCAAAAAGTTTGTATATCTAATTTACAGTTAGTACAAAAGCTAATTCCATCCAAGCCATCAGGCTAATAGAGCCAGTTCTTAACCCTGGTTTCAATCAGTTACAGTTAGTTTATATTTACAGTTAGTATATGTTTCTATTATTATTTTTCTTTTCCATATTTCCTTCTGTTTAATTTGTATGCTAAGTGACTATTAGTAAGAGTTTTGATTCTTTTGTTCTCCCTATACAATTTATAATCATCATAAGAAATGGCTCTGCTTAAAACCAGGAACATCTCAACCCGCCCTCAAATGGAGCAGGGCTGCTTGGAGTACAAGTTATAGATTTCTTTGTTTCCCAAACCACAAAACTGTATACAGTGTTACCTCTCCAAGGCTCCTTCAAGATAGCAACTAGTCCCACTGGTGTTACATGGTATTTCTAGTGACACACATCTGAATATAATGGCAATCCTTTGTAATATAAGTAGTAACTGTAATCAATGCTGGCATTGTTTGTCTTTGCTGCTGGGGAAAGGTGAAATGAACTATTGAGCATAGACCGATTTATACCTCAATGTTATGATGCAAAGTGAATCTTGTGAAATGATGTGGTTAATTTGTTGCTTCTAAATTGCAGGTCAAATTTTTATGCAGTGCCCTTTACTAGTCTTAAAAAGCATCGTAAGTAATGCTGTCATGACATGTCGATTATCGCAATATCTGTTTTCCCACGACATGAAATATGCCTCTCAACACATCCCGATACCAAAAACTAATACTCAACTAAGAAATTTTGCGCAACTAGACTAGGCTACTTCGTATCTTACAATTCTAACATTATGGTATTAAATCTAAAAGTCAAGTTTAGGCCATTAGAAATGTGCAAAAATATCAAGCAACACAAAAACTAATTCAAAATCGTGCTCCTTCACCCCACACTGGCACGCTCCGATGTAAGTTGGCAAAAAGAACAAAAATTGGCCCAGAACATGCCTCTCAGGCTCTCACTTCGATGATTCATGGTAACGTTGGCTGAATTACCAAACACGTGCATGCATATGATGCATGATGAACATAATTGTCACGCGGTTATGTCGTCTGCTAGATCTGCAATTAATTTTTTCTTGTGTTCATCATAAAAAAAGTAATGTTAGTGATATTAACAATTTGTGTCGTGAGTCAGTTTTCTTAAAAAGTATCGCGATATACCAATATATCGCGGTATTTTTCTCCACGATAATCGATGCGTAATAGAACCATGTCTGACAGCACTAATTGTAAAGTGATTTTATTGTATAAGCTTTTGTAGTAAGTTTATAAAAATATCCCTTCAGGCTATGCTTTACAAATTTTTTGCTGTAACCCTAAGAAATACCTATCTACTCAAAAAATTTTTTCCCTTTGTCTTAAAAATGAATATTCCCAGGAATTTTCCAATATGTGTTAGGGCTATTGAAGAAACAAATTGTGTAAAAAATATGTTGATGTCTTATTCTGTTTAGGAGTTATTACTTCTCAAAGATTGCCAGTGTGTTAAAACTGACCTCACAGCATAAAGTGTGATGCCATAAAGGCAAATTCAAGACAATTTGTGTGTTTCTCTGAAAATTACTTGTCTCTTTCTACATTCTATTGGAAGCATTTTTCTTTAATTAGTGAGATGGTGTTGAACATGAACTTTAAAAGAAAGTGTTTTGCCCACCTGCTCATCATTAGAAATGGCTTTGCCTAAACCAGGAACACTCCGACCGGCCCTGAAGCGGAGCAAGGCCAGTCGAAATAAAAGTGATCTTTTTCTTTATTTCTCAAACCACAAAACTGTGATCTTTTCAACACTCCATACAAGCTGTTCAATGATTCATGTGCTTGATTTCAACCCAAAATAAAAGAGATTTTATTATGAAGGAGAGCAGCATCTCCCAAGGAGTATGACATGTCCTTTAAAACAAACTTAATCTTGGTGGAATGCTGCATGTAATTTGTAGTTTCATAATTGCAGGACAAGTTTCTAAGCAGTGTCTATACTAATGCATGAGCCTTACACTACAGGCAAACAAAAAACTTTGTTTTTGTTTTGTAAAGACATAAAAATTATCTTTGATCTGCCTTAATTTATGACATCACATTGTGCACTGCCAGGTGACACTGGTGCAATCTCTAAAATGTAATCATCCCAAAAACAGAATAAGATATCAACATGATTTTACATCAAATTGTTTAATGACAATTCACAGGAATATTCCTTTTTTTTTAAGGGGAAAAGGAATACAGACAACATTTTATTTAAGTAAAACAAATTGGCCTACCTGCCAACCCAACTTTTTTGAGCAATGTGTGTTACAGTAAACCAACAATATCTTAAAGATAGCCTCAACCATTGCAAATACTTCTTTTGTTTCATACCTATTTTCACTTTGCATCTTTGGCTACAAAAAAAAATATTGAAATTATAGGATTGTTTTGTTGTCTGCCCCATTATTAGTTATCTTAGATGAAATCCGGCCAGACCAGATTTTTCCCTTACAAAAAAAAAAAAAGATATCATTAACAAAATGAAACAAGAAAGCAATCCACTGAGTTGCTGATCTCATCACCTTAAGCATGCAGCATAGTTGGAGAAATAGCTAACAGGGTAACTATAGCTCTGTGACTTTTGATGGATTGCACTGCCCATGCGAGCTCAAGTACAAGCAGATGTTGAGACAGGCTTGCAATCTTTCTTTGAGCAAGTTGATGGATTGTCTGCCCATGCAGGTATAAACAGACCTGTGACTTTTTGACCCCAGTCTATGGGGACAAAAATCATGTACCAAGGTATCATGGTACAACATAGGGTTGGTATAAGTCTTGTACTTTTTGAGTTTATAATGGCGCAAGAATGTACAAATTAGTACATACACCTGTACTTACCCACTAAAATCACACATTTGACCTCTGACCCATGACCATTTTCAACATTAGGCTATTCAACATGCTTAATAGTGCTAAAAATTCAATTGTTCTACAGTAAGTTCAATTTAGATTGATCATGAAGAATGTATTTCAGTATTTCAACTATTATGCTGATCAAAGAATGTTTTTTTAGATGAATAGACGATATTTCATTGTACTGTAACACCTTATTAGATATAAACTTTCCTGCTCCAGCTATCTGAAGAGAGACTACATGTATTTTATGTTGCATTATAAAATTACATCACATGTTTAGTAATATATTAAAGGAGGCGATTACACACAGATGAAAAGATGAAGAAAAGACAAAACCCTACAAAAAAGGGTAAAGTATAGAGGCAATAAACAATGAACAAATTAAGGAATGTCTCTATGGTTAAATTTAAGTACCCAAATTTATTACAGGCCCCTATAGTTTCACTTTTTCAGAGGGTGCTTCACTGTGCCCCTTATTGCCTCCACCCATGCCCCCTTTTACTTAGAGCCCTACATTTTATTCACAAAAACAAAAACGTTTGATTTGTTCATGCTGATTATAGTTTCCCTGACAATATAATAAGATGCAGGTACACTACTTGTTGCATTGATTATTCCCTTATTTACATTTCAATTATCCTCCCTCACACCTGCCTTCAAATTGCCCTTGATGCCTTGTAATTGCCCCTTATATGGTCAGTGACACGCCTACCCCTTTCTGGATCAAGCTAGATGTTTGTATTACACTGATAAAAACTGCCAGAAATGTTTCCACTTTGAACTGTTTGTTGTCATGGTTGTAGGCCCTATACTATGAAAAAGCTTCAGTTTATTACAATTGTTGTATCAGTTTGGTCATACGGTACATACTGGTTTGGTTGATTTATTCTAACGGTAGCTCAAACTTTTCAGCATATTAAATAAGATATCAGGTTACTGTATCTTCTTTACTTGATAGTTTTTATCAAATTTTGGAAAGATGTTACTTAAAATTGAGCTATTACTAACATCTTCTTAAGAGATAATTCTAGCCAGATTTTTATAATAATCCGGCCAGATTTTCATGCAAATCCAGTCAGAACCAGAACCGGATTTTTTGTCACTATCCAGCCCGATAGTCCAGCCCAACGGATAGTCCGGCCAGACCAAATATCCAGTACATCACTGACTGTAATATAGTACTGGTATCCGCTCAAAAGGTGTTCATGGCACTTTGCAGAAGACAACTATTTACTAAAAGGACATAAGTATATGCATAGCAAAAAATTATCATAAAAAAGAGTTTGTTAAATGCATCATGTAAGAGGTCTTCAAATATTTTTAATTTGTCCAGCTGCAACATAAAAGGACCTGCAGCCCCATTGGTTTTTAGCTGCAAGTTCCTGAAGAAGGCACAGTGAGGATGAGTGAAGGTTACAACAAGCAGGTACGTAGGGTAGGGAGGGACAAGATCACAAAGATATGATGGAGCAGAGGTAGAGGTGTTCAAAAGTTTATAAACAAGCAAACCTAATTTAAACACCATCCTCTGTTCAATTGGCAACCAGTGTAATCCTACAAGACGGGAAATGTGAGCATCTACTTTGGTGAGGGTCACTAGTTTTGCTGCAGTGTTTTGGATTCTCTGAAGCCTGCCAAGCTGTTTCTTATTAACACCATACAAGAGCGAGTTAACCATGTCAATCCTGGACGTTATGAAAGCAGGTACCATTAAATGTACAGTTAGAAAAAAAATGGAGGGTTCTGTACTTTACCTGAGTGAATCTCCTCACCAAGCAAGTTTTTCCCACCCCAGCATTTCCAATCAGAACGACCTTAAAGAGGTATTTGTAATCTTCCATAATATTGCACTTTCCCAAAATTCTGCTCCTTGTAGATTAGCCTCATGAGTTCATGCTTTTTTTTCTTTTAATTCAAAGCTTTTTAACAAAAATCCTCTCCTTGGTTCATCATTGCTGAGAATTCTAAAAGAAAAAAAGAGAGCTTCATTATGTGTGAATTAAACATTAAATAGAATAGTAGAATATACTGCAAGATAGAAAATATGATATAGGCCTATAGACCTTTTAAAACCCAGTTTAGCCAAATGTGATTTCTTCAGTACTTCAACCAATCAACTGCTGGGAAATTTTACCTTTGTTTCCCAACCAATGAGGTGCAGGCTTGAGCAAAAAATGTAAGCAGCAATAAGCATGCGTATTACCTTCATGTATAATGCATGCGCTTGAAAACATTTTTTCATACTTTTGGCCCTGCACCGTGCATGAATTGTACACAGCCAAGATTTCCCTAGTATTTGATTGGTCAATAAGATTCCCCCAGTATACGATTGGTCCATTATGCATACGTGAATCTCGGCCATGTGACATTATCTACATTATTTTTCCAGAAATTGCCGATTCAAATTTAAAAAGGTCTAATAAGGTCTGTATTTATATCAAATGAAATTGTAATATACTTTTTTTATTCAACATGTTCTTATGTAACATACATGTACACACCATCTCAATAATTTAAGAATTCTTCCAATAATTTAGAAAGAGGCAGTTAATCAAATTCAAAGAAATATATCAACATTGTCTTGAATCAGTATTTATTTATGACATCGCACTGTATACAGCAAGGTCACTTTTCAACACACCGGTCTTTGAACCACAATAGGCCCTACCACAGGCAGAGTTTTTTAGGGGTCTCAGCATACACTTGTTTTAATGGTCAAGTGTACAGAAATTTGAAGTCGACATCGCCCTGAGATGAGAGGCATATTTCGCACCAAAAAACTCCCATTGGAAATGCTCTATTCACATGGAAATCATGCTTAGAAAACTTCCTATAACTCCAAACAAAAACAATTACGATAAAAGTCAATTTTCCAAAAACAAATATTTTGTCATCAATTCACGTCAAATTCTCAGAGAAATTTTCATAAGTGGTATGTACACAGTTTGTCAAAACACGCCAACAACATAATGAGACAATAGCCAATCAAGAACCAGGAAAATTAGTAGTGTCTACGGTAAAAACTTTTAATGCCATATTTAGCTCTTGAATATACATCACTGCAAGTAATATGAAAATAATCAATAACAATACGAGTCTATTATGAGTTACCATAGTTTCTAAAAGACATCCGTTTGTCCAAATTAAAGTCTTTCATCAAAATTGGCATTTTCATCAGACAAGTCTCTTACAGGTTGTCCTAGGTTTTGGTGAAAATTCCGTGTTAAGGTAAAATTGTGTTGAAAGTATGCATGTCTATGATGAATCTGTGTTATTAAAATAAATCAAAGTAATGCATGTTTTTTATATTTTCTATAATATGAAAGTGAGCTATGATATTCGCTTTATAAACCTCTAGCTGTGGATGGTGTCAATTCAAAATGAAAGCAAATCCCAACAACGTATTGATAATGCACTTGTGTGACTCACCCCTACACCCTTGGACAAGGTGAGTCATTGCACCAAAGTGGGTGGACAAAACCTGTACATTGACACACCCCTTAGTCACTTACTGTAGGTGACTAACATTCCTTGTGAAATGACTTACCCCAAATCAAACACCTCTGTACAAAGTCAATGGGTCTGAAGTAAATTGACTCACCCCAGAGTCACTCTGGTGACTGACAATTTGGTACAATGACACACATGAGTCACCATTTCATGCTAATGACTCACCTTTGACTGACATTGCCAGGGAGAGTCATACAACTGAAAGTGCATAACACTGAAGGACCATATACTTTAGGATGATACTGGATACAGCCTGAGGTTGCAAAACCTCAAGTTCCAGCTCTGTGTTGGTGTTGAACTAATTAATACAGTATAATAAGGCAGCTTCATGGTGAAACCTTAAATTTCAGAAATTGTCCAGACGGATTTTTAAAGCTACTGATGTACTGTATTGATGCTTGCTGCTGTAACGACAGTGTTGCTTAAGGAGTTTTAATGGCTACCTGATGGCTAAAGAAATATGATGCAATATCATATCATTTTGATCAACACCCTCAAAGCTAATGTAGACGAATCTCGAGCTAGGCCTAGGCTACAGTTACACCACTGAATAAGAATTAACGTTAGGCCCTAGGCCTAGAGCTTAAGAATATGATTATTATTTTTTACACCAAATGTGTTTCTCTATCATAAATACGAAAATGAACATTTAAGAGAATATGGATAAACTAACATTATGGGCTTTATCATGCAGAGTGCCTTAAATTGAAGTTAAATTACATTAACGTAACGTAAGTCTAACGTTAAACATTAACTTACAATTTACAATGGCCTACATCCATCTTCAGTAGATGAATCAGGTTTTTCAATCCAACAGCAACACCGGGGATGACTGAAGTTGAAAAAGATAAATACACTCTGTCTACTTATCTCGGAATTTCGTGACCATTTATTTTACAGACACAACATGATTCAACAATTAAACTAATTTAGGGTAGGCCTACGCACGTTAGTGAGATAAAATCATCTCACACGTATTGCCGTACCTACCTGCAATACTGTGTACAGCTGATGATACAGTCATCATATGTTATCTGTCACTGCACTTCTGTAACGTTATGCTTCACTTTCAGTTTAGGCCTAGGCGCAGCCTAACGTCAGTGCGCTGGATTCGATGAA
This sequence comes from Chiridota heheva, assembly GCA_020152595.1. NCBI lineage: Eukaryota > Metazoa > Echinodermata > Holothuroidea > Apodida > Chiridotidae > Chiridota > Chiridota heheva. The sequence continues at coordinate 258,568 of JAIGNY010003844.1, forward strand.
TCATGGGCTGTCAAAGAGTACGCTTGCACCGTTCATCTTCATGCCAAGAAAGTCTTATCAGGGAATATAGACAGAGAAGGAGTTTCCATCAATATCTATCTACTCAACTCGCTTCACAAGAATGCACCCTGGCGAGATCCTCATAGTAGCAGCCATATCAAATGCATACACGTTCTGATTCGAAATACGATCTGTGCTTTTAACTTGACCAATATACATGCATGATGCAGTTGCATGCATGGTGGCCGTGGGTGAGGCTCGAAATTCAGTAAACCAAAGACGGGCAGCACCGTTTAAGTTGCAAGGGAACATAGGCGTCGGAACCGAGGGAACAGGGGGAGCGTTACCCCAGTAGTGTAGAGCTAAATTGTGCTAGGAGGGCTCTTTTCCCTAATGTTTAGACCTAATTAAAGTTAACGATCGACATGCAATGCGTTATCTGCTCCGAAATGTGCGATTATTATACATTTTCAAGTGGGACTGAGCCCCTAAGCCACCTTGAAAATAGTTGGGGTCATCCCCCTTCCCCGTATCTACCCCTCCCCACCCCTTCTACACCCCGCCCCGCTTCTACCCCACTTTTCTCAAAAGTTTAAAAAGCGCCCTTTTTAGAAATGTAAAGTGACCTTTTTCTGAGAGAAAAGTGCCCTTTTATCTCCCTCTCCCGTATTTAACCCACGCCCCCACTTCTAACCCCTCCCCCGCTTCTACCCCATTTTTCTCAAAAGTTTTAAAAGCGCCCTTTATCAGAGATGAAATGTGTCCTTTTTCCGAGAGAAAAGTGCCCTTCTTTAGAAAGAAAATTGCCCTTTTTAGAGAAGGATCCTGCACTTTCAAACATTATTGAAAAGCTTTTTCTTTTTCTTCTTCTTTCATTAAAGAAAGTAAGACACATATCGCCCTAAAAAGAAAAACAAAATGTGAAAGTTCACGCGCTTCGCGCGCATAGGCCTACACTACTCTAACTTTCCCCTTAAGAAAACGTTAAGGGCCCAACAGCCATGTTGGACTTGTTCATACTAAAAAGGCCTTTCTTTACCTCTGCATAAACTGATGTAATGATTGAAAGGTGCTGCTTTACAGAGATAAAACAAAAGAGTGTATTATAATTGATCTTTTTATTGACAAATTGAAAAATGTAAGTTATATAACACAATGAGGCATGTCAGACAATGTCAGCAAGCGAAATACCACAAATTTCATTTTAAATGTCGGGCCAAACAGCCTGACATCGGACTTTTTCTAAAGAAATAATTCACACTTTCTGTCTCCCAAGGATATATCTTAAAGGTGCACGGAGGGGAAGGGGGACCAAATTGTTGTCAAAGAATAAAGTAAATTAAAGGTATTGAAGTGATACAGTTCTGGGAGTTGTTGCTAAAAAAAAAATAGTTTTACCTAGTATTTCAATATTTGTACCTTTTTTTTTTTTTCTACCTCATTTTTATTTAGTTTTACCCAATTTTTCAATTTGATATTAATAATTTACCAATTTTATCTCCCAATGAGAAAGAGAGTATTCAGCCGGGAAGGTGAAATCTTCTCAGGAGGTTACTGCCCCCTACTTCACATACGCCTCTATACTAGTTACATCCAAAAATTGCGTGGTCAGTATGGTACCATTGGTAACGTCCAAAACGAGTGTAATATATCATCACAGCTGTCGTCTAAATGTGCCGTAAACAGGTAAAAGTCCTGGCTATCATGACTATGGCCCTGTCTAATTTTCCCGAATCCTAATCCTAAATATCTTGAATTGTGTTTGTTTGATGTTGCAAATTTTAAAAAGAAACTAAAAAGGTCACCAGTAATTTTCCGACCGATGAAAATTTAGAAAATTGATTGGGGGAGGGGGGAAGCAATTGCCTCTAAAAGCTATAGTGCTGTTGACGATTTCAAAATATGTTGGTCGGAAAGTGCCACTCAAATCTTGTGCCCCCCCCCCCTCCCCCCAAACAGCTTCCGCCACCCTTGTACAAGAAAGGCTTGAAGGGAGTATATCATACCCGCGGGACATGGTCGGCTCACCATAGGGGCAAGGGGGCTGGTCTCCCAATAAAACCACCCCAAAGATTGTTAATCATTGTTATCTTTTTGTATCGAATCATATATGTATAAATGAAAAAATAATGTTTTTACCCTTCCATGCTAAAATCTCTTACAACATTTACAGCCGCCTGTGAATCGGGGATTGGAACCGAGAGGGAGGTTAACTACACTCAAGCTCCAACCCTTCTGCCCTTTAAAACACCCACTCTTTCCGGCCGCGAATTTTTCCCATACAGGATAGCAATGGCACAAATTTCTTCTTGTCTGATTGGCTTAAATTGTAGATCCTTACCCTATACTACCTAACTGACTCTAACTTAATTTAAATGAGTGCAGTTGCTATCCTGTTTGGAAAACAATTTACTTCCCCAGCCCCCTCCCTCCAACAGTCCTACAAGTGTTCAATCCCCCACTTTTATCAGAAGAGTAAAAGTTTTCCTGCTGAGGGATAAAAGAATTTTGCAAATTATAGAAATAATGTAATGAAATAGATTGGAACTTTGTCTTTCAAATATGCTATAGGCCTATATTTGAGTAAGGGATAGTAAACTGGGGTATTTACCTGTTTACAGAAGTACAAATGAATATCTTTTTCAAATAGGCATAAAAGGCAGTTATTTTGGTGTAGGCTAATCTACAGCAAACTACATGCTTCCAAGTACTATGACCTATTTAATTGTAATGGTTGGGTTTTCTCGTGCATGGATCAAATTTATTGTTTAATTTCATTCTCTTTCATACAAACTATTTCCTGTCATAAAAACAATAAGATTTCGTTTTTATGATTTACTCGATAAAATGAAGCTTACCTTAAAAGCTGAAAGTTTATTTTCCAGAAAATGATGATAATGCTTAAACAATTTGCAAGTATGATATAAAAAAAATATAAAAAATCAATTGCTAGGGACCTGGCTCTAATTCTTGTTTATTTTTTATTTTTGTTTGTTTTATTGTTGCAATTAAAAATATAAAAAAACTTTCCTTCATTTTTTCAGTGTTCATATGTTTAGGTTTAATGAATATGAGATGTTCATTGAAAATGTTTCTTTTATCCTCAACTTTCACATTTTGATTCTGATAATTTTGTTTTTAATATTTATATTATGTGAAATAAGTATGTAAACATACCCCCATCGGAGGAGCCAGGGGTGTAGGAAGCTTTCGAAAAGTGGGGAGAGGGGGTGGGGGACACCACCTCTCAGGGGGCAATTTTAAATCATAAGCAATATGTCCCCCATCTCAATCTGTAGATAGTATTAGTGAGCCGAAAACAACAAAGTGAAATAAAAATGAACTTTATTTTTAGAAGGGGGCACTTTTCCAATTGGGACACATTCCTCCCGTACATGGGACGACAAAAGTCGCCAGTTTCCTACTATCTGCCTATTAAAACAGTAATTGAGGAATACTTTTCATTTTCAAAAGGGGCACTTTTGTCATTTTTCGGAAAAGTGGGGAACTAGTGCCCTCCCCCAGTCTTCCCCCTCCCCCACCCCCACCCGACCCCACCCCGTTCCTACACTTATGTGAAGAGCACCTCTATAGCCTCCTGGGTATTATTTCCCCTCCTGGGAAAATTAAAAATAGAAAATGATTTAATGTAGGGCCCGACGTTGTTTGAAATGTGCATGGACAAACAATTAAAAGATAATGTATGCTTGCAGCTAGATTTTTTTTTCTTTCTATGGCAATGTTTGTGTTACTTCCTTTAATATTTTTTTTTTTTTTTTTAAGCATTGTATAAGGCAGTATAGAATTTTGGAAATGACACTTTTCATCTCTGAAAAAGTACCTTTGAACTGTGCAATAATTAGAAGTGCAGAAGTGGTGGACACGTGGCCTTGGAATTGGAAAATCTTTTACAGGGCAGCCTTTTGGAATTTACCGTTTTGCAGTTTAGTGTATGGTGTTATTTTTAATAAGTATTATGAAGAACATTGGCGATGTTAAGATCTCTTAAACTAGGCATTGTCTGATACTTCCAAAATATTTTTATTTTGCATGAATTATGGATGAATTCATCACAAAAAATGGTCCGTGTACATCATTTCCGCCTCAGGTATTTCCACTTTTCCAAGTTTTCTCACTCAATAACTATGTTCGGCGCTCTACTGGTGCGCCTTGTGTGCCAAAAGTCCTAAAATCGACATATAAGTCATTTTTAAGCGACATGTCAATTTAATTTCGTGTAACATTTTTGGACAGAAGGGGCCTACTGTCCATATCTAGCATGTCTTGGGGCATAACTTACGGTGTGAGGATGTATAACACCACCATATGTTTTTTTGTAAGGCAATTCCATTGGGTGGGGGAGTGGGGGTGGGGAAAAACATAGTATTGGAGATAAATGGTATGAAATTCAATGAGGTATATATCTTCATTTTCGAGGCTTCGACTAAAGACAAAATACTTATGAAAATGCTTTGGAAAGGATCAAACTTATTTTTGTTATTTTGTGTAAATGCATGGCACAAATCCACTTTGATGTATGCACCACCAAATCCCCTCCCTCCCCAGTCCTATTTTCCCGTGTCTCTGTCCGACAAATTCATTCCGCCTAAATTTTGGGGAAAAAAGAAGATAAAATGATAATGACAGAAATTAAAGAACATTGCAGCACTAGAACTTGGCCAACAAGACTGACAGATATTGGCAGAAATTGTCCGATATCATAAGCCTTTATACTTGTTAAGGGATAACATTGTTGGAAGCTGTACCGGGCTAAGTCATGAACATTCTTAAGATGGGTGACGGGCATTTTTCAGTGTAGGATAACTTTGGAGTTGTGAAATGCCTTTGGTCAGAGGAGTCTAGCCCTAAAACTCGAAATTCGTCGCCAAAACATGCACAAAATTAGCTTAAAAAAAGAAAGATTTTTGCTCTTCAAATTTTTCGACCCTTTTACAGCTTTTTCACTCATCGAATAGTAAACTTTTGCCCAAATGTTCTAAAATTTCAGGAGCAACAGGTGCGCAAAAAATTGAAATTTCTGGCAATGCCGCGGGAGGGGTGGGGGGGGGGAGGGATGTCCTAATTGTTCCATATTGAGTGCGGATAAACGCAATCGATCAACCAGATATGAAGAATGTGACGATTTCGAGCATTCTCATTGGCTGAAAAGCTAAACAGTCATTCAATTGAATAAAACCTATTTTCGACTTCTTGTGAGTTATAATAGTTTCAGCCGATCAGAACACGCGAAATTGTCATATTGAAATAAACAATGTTCAATTTCTGGGTGGTACGGTTTGTACTACTGATAAGTTAATGCTTGATATCGTCATACACATGGAGGCACCGTTAAGGCAGACCTGAAAAAGCTCAACCACACCTGGAATACAATTGGGATGATGGCCAAAGACAGACAGAAGTGGAAGACCTTTGTTGCTGCCCCCATAAGGCAGAGAAGCGTGACGGGCAGTAAGTCACTATCGTCATAGCAAAATAAATTGGAAATTTATGCTATAGCTTTGACCAATGAAATTAATCCAAATCGATAAGTTAGTTGAAATCGATATGTCGGCCACATGTGTCCCTGAATAAAACACAGAATATTCTGTTCATGATGAGATATTGACTATATGGATTTGAAACGATTTCGTTACAATTGTTAAGTTGTTGAAATAACTGTTAGCCAATTACATGACGCCTTTTTTGCACGCTCTGACATATTTGTAATAGGGGTAATTTACATAATCTATAAGAATGTCATTAAAAATGCACATACCTTTTCCAGGAACATGATGTCATGTAGCGTCTAGTCATGCGCGGGATTTGTTTGTGTTTGTGTGTGTCTGTGTGTGTAGGCGAGGAGGCGGGGGCGTCACAAAATTACGCTAAGATACAAAAAACAAACAAATAATTACCATGCAAAAGATATACATTCGGAAAAAAAGTGGCACCAAAAATTGATAATACCATAGTACCAAACATTGACACATAACTTTTAAACTGAATTTTCAGTAAATTTGAATACTGAAACTGTTTATAGTATATGGAATGATACAAACAATTCTCCTCTTTATCATTTTTGAAAAGAAAAAAAAAAAACAGGCGTATGCGAGTCCAAGAAGAAGAATTTTGAAAATAGCATGATTTAATTGTGGAATTATGGCTGGTTAAAATTTGAGGGCCCTATTTTACAGTGATGCATTATCTGTAATGTCTTCTCCCCCTCTTTGACGATGTTATTTGAAAGAAAGAGTAAAATTCTAAATTTTTAAGGCCTATTTTAAAGGCCTATTTAACAATTATTACCTTGGAAATTATTGGGTATCACCCTTTTGAAAAACATCGAAAATACAAGTAAGAACATATCAAAAACTTTGTCACAAATTTACTCCATATGGCGTGAATTCTGTGCACCACATTTTCCTGCTCTTTCCCTCAGATGAAGAGTGCCATCGTTCTTGGTAAAAACAGTTAACCTTAGTTTGACCGTATGACGTGTAATGGCCAGCTAAAATTGGTTATTTGAGGTAATCTGTGATTGGTAGACAAAGTAACTTATGTTTGTGTATTTTTGTTTTATAATGATAAATCTATGCAAATGATTTTAAAATAAATAATATTGTTAAAATTAAACAAACAATTTGATTATTTTTGATGATAATTAATTGCTTTTTAGAACCTTCTTTAAATAACATCTATCTTTTGTTTTTTTCTAAGTTGTTTAAAATAACCAATCAGCTTTCGCGTACGTTGCAGTAAATTGTCTGCCTTCGTACCTAGCTCTGCGCGCATGACTGCATGACGTTACGCCGCTAGGCCCCTAGAACGAATCTGCCGGAGCTGACAGCCTGACGAAAATAACGCAAAATTTCTCCAAATTACGGACACCCAGCTGTTTTACCAGTGAAATCCAAAAAATAAAGAATAAACTGTTAAAATGGCGGAGGACGTTTGTGAAGAATATGAATCTGCTCTGATTGATTTGAAGATTAACAGCAAACCTCACATCAATATGTTGACGATGTTGGCCGACGACAACAGAGAACATGCAGCAAAGATTGTTCACCTGATTGAAGCACGATTGCAAAAGGTCTTCATCCGTGATAGAATAATAATCACAATTTAAATTCAATGTTAATATATGTTACATTTTCCTAATATATTTAGTTCTAAAAATATTCTGAGCTGTGTCTAAGGAAGCAAAATTAGCCTAGTGTTAATAGGCCTACCGTGTTTACTTGAATACAGTTTCTCTAACACTGTCACTGTCAGTAAATTTAGGCTTAAGTAACTTAACGTTAGTGCACTTGTCAGTTGTACGACTCACCCCTACCCCGGCAATGTGAGTCAAAGCACAGGTGTTCCTAGTGTTATGACAACCTATATACTTAATACATAGCCTAGCCTAGGCTATATATCATATGTATACAGAGGTTGGTCACTTTCTAATGCGACTTTAGAACCGTATATGAAAATTCCTTTTTTGACCTCTCACGAATCTACATTTTTTGATTTGCTAGAGACTCCCCTCTCATCGTTTATAAACCACATTATTTGTTCTTTCTCTCTGATGAGATGTACAAACGATGGATTTTCTACCGACATTACAGTCATGACAAATGTAAAAGCCCAACAATTTGCTGCAAACCAAAGAAACGTTGCGATGACATCATGAAGAAGCAGCATTTAAATGCTGTGTGTCAAAAAAAAGGAACTTTCATATACGGTTCGAAAGTCCTGTTAATAAGTGACCTACCGTTTTATATATATGTATTAAGTTTATGGTTGTTATAATGCTAGAAACACCTGTGAGTCAAAGGTGGGTCATTGACATATGAAACTGGGTCATTGACATATGAAATTAACTCACATGTGCGTCACTTCAAATTGTCAGTCACCAGAGTGACTGGATGGGTGAGTCAAGTTACTTTGGACCCATTGACTTTGTACAGAGATGAATGATATTTGCAAGTCATTTGCACAAGAAATGTCAGTCACCCAAGTGACTGATCAATGTACATGTTTTGACGACTCACCTGGGTGCAATGACTCGCCTTGTCCGGGGGTGTAGGGGTGAGTCACACAACTGACAAGTGCATAACAATCCAGCAGTGAATGAAGGATCACAGTGATACAGTAAATATTTAGGCTAGGTTACACAGGTCTGCGAGCTCCCAAGCCCAACCACAACTCACTTTTTTTTTTAAACTAATTCCCCGTGACATTCTTAACAAATTACATAAATATTCCAAATCATTATTTGGAAATTTTTTAGTCTCATAAACATTAAATTTGCATAATTCACGTTCTTTGGCACAATACTGAAAAGTTTGCTGTTTTTCCTGTCAAAGAATTATGCCAAAACTCTTGAATTTTTCCATTTTTGTATGCCACTTCTACTGATTATCATTAATCTAAAGTGCCGTACTATAAATCATTTTATTTTATGTATGCCTAACTATGTTAGGCTTAAATTTCTAAAGAAAAATATACCAGAATTGGCAAAATTGAGTCTGGAAGAGAGATGGGGGGGGGGTTCCTCACCAACGATCTTTACCGTATCCTTTTTTTTCTTTGCACTTGGGGATGGCGATGTCAGCATGTCAAGGACGGGAAATACATGTTTTGTGCACTTGAGTCTTGGTTGGTATTGTGTACTTAGCAAACGTGAAATATACATGCAATTTCTGGTCATTACATCAAAATTCTAATATGGAAAACAAAAATTCTAACACCTTCTTTGCACATTTGACCCATGACTTTCGCGGTGCTGTTAAACATCAACAAACAACATCATTAAATCGAAATGAAATCCAAAGTCTGGGCTTTTAGTCTTGTTCTCATATCTTCAATATTAAATCACTTTTAAGACTTGATATTGCAAGTGAAAATTGAGCTAAAGTTGATGTTTTTCACTTCAAAAACCATTTGTCTTTTTAAGTTTACAGTTCTGCACTTGTCATTTGTATGACTCACCCCTACTACCCCCGGCAAAGTCAGTCAAAGGTGAGTCATTGACATGAAATAGTGACTCTCATGTGCGTCGTACCAAATTGTCAGTCACCAGAGTGACTCTGCAGTGGGTCAATGTACTTTGGACCCATTGACTTGGTACAGTGGTGATTGGTTTGGGGTAAGTCGTTTAACAACAAATTTGTCAGTCACCTAAGTGACTGAGGAGGGCCTCAATATACATCTTTTGTCCACCAACTTTGGTGCAATGACTTACCTTGTTCGGGGGTGTAGGGGTAAGTCACACAATTGACAAGTGCATTAGGATGAGCCTCAATTAAGCAACCGTTATGAAGAAAGGTAAACTTCTTGTGAAAACAGTAGTAAGTTTATTATTAGTCAAGAAGAAATTGTAGCATTTTCTTTTTTCTCTCTTTATTTTGTAATTACTGATAGTTCCTTCTATGTGTCTTTATTTGTGACTAATAATAAATAAGTTAGAACTATATTCCATTGAAATTGATAAATCCTTTAAAGTGGCTGCCATTTAGCCTGTCAGATTTTACGTGAAAGATTTTTTTTCTTAGGACACTTTTATTTAAATATGTGTGGCATATTGCTGTCAATCTGTTAAGAAACATTGATAAAAATCACCAAAATTGAAGGAAAAAAATTCCTATTGCCTTTAGATACTAGATAGTGTGATAAATGATTCCTTCAGTTAAATAATATTTGTGCCCATAGCAATTGGCATAATTAAGTTCAGTTGTTTACCAATGTCAAAATCTCTCCTGAGCTCTTTAAGTATCTTCTTTCTTCCTGAAGGTTGGTACAATGTTGGGAATTTGTTGCTTTTACATATTCTGTATCGCTAGTTGCTATTATCAAATTTTAAAGAAATTTTCCTTATCATATCTAGTACTCAGTTTTTAATTTATTTTTAGTTGACTATTCCCCAACTGCCAATCTATTCATCTGCCTTTTGCACCATTATCAGTTATTTCATTCTTTGATACTTTAAATTATTTTAGATAAATAAGAACAGTGTTGTTCATCTTTTTCTTTGGACTTCCATCTTTATCACTGTTTTAAACATTATTGTGACTCAGAAATAAATAGAAGCAGCCACTCATTTGTTTGTCATTTCAAAACTTTCATCCCTGTGCTTTGCTTGTCAGAGTCAATAGGGATAGAGAAGGCAAACGGGATATTAACCAGGAGAAACTAGGAAGAAAATAGAGGAACTTAAGTTGATCTCTAATTGCAACAATGCACTAAATCAAATAGATGTTATTTTACATCAGAAACAATATCTTTATCATGTTGGGACAATTTTATTTAAAGAATTTACAGGATAAACAATCCAGATTCAATTTCAGACTTAATCCAAAAGGATTTCTGTACTCTTCTCTTCCTAGATGCCCTGGATAAAATTCTGATGTTAATCAAGTTTTTTTGGCAAATGATTTGAAACAAAAACAATTTAGATTTTACCACATAAATGAAAGAACTATCAGATAAAAATGTAGCAGAAATTGAACTGCTGATTCAGAAAGTTAAAATTAGTCCTTTGCCAAATTTACTTCAGTTGATATGTTGCTTTCACAAGAACTTTTTATTTTTCATATTATTTCAGTGATTATTTTGTATGGTGGAGATATAGGGTGCATTATACCTACAGTACTGTTTGTGTGGTATGGAATTAAACTTTGTCAAAAATTGCTTCGAAAAAGTTCTATTTTTATAAGAGCTTTTTTAATCCTAAAGCTTGCTTACAAGAGGAGATGGAATGTAAATTATTGCAAGAGGTTATTTAAAAACATGTCTCTAATTCAGATTGTTTTGTGAATAATTGTTGTAAGAAACAACATCGAACAGATCAACATTTGACTTACATCCAGCTAAAATACTTAAACAGAAATAGCTGCCCAAAGTGGTGATTGACCTGGTATAAGTCACAGTCGGTATCTTGGTTTTTGGAGTTGAATTTGACAAAAGTTTTGTTTCTTGGCAAACAAACTTATTCAGTTACTTAAAGTACACAGTATGCTATATGTGAGTCCTGCTGTGTTGCCTTGAGGCTTTTGCCTCTTTCAATATCTCATCTGTTTGGTTAAACTGCCAAATAATTTTTTTGTGTGGATGCTCATTTATCTACTATCATTTGCGGTATTCTGAATGGATCTTGCAGTGTTGGAGTTTATCTTAGTAGTCGGGTGTGTTACCAGGAGGCGTCAACAACTTCAATGTCTTGTTAAATTTTTGTGTTGGATTTCGCTGCTCATCAAACGTCTCTACGTAAGCCAAGTTAAAGTGAATACCAACATGACATACGTAAGTGTGACCTCGACTGACTAACAGTGCTGACACGTATGTGCTTCTGCATGTCACTAACTCCTGGGTTGGTAACCATCTTCTCCACTACTGAAACACGGAGACAACAGAAGAGCTGGTAGATCCGACATCCACTAGATAATTTTCAGACTGATCATTAGACAAGGCGGACAAGACACCATATTTTTGACTGAGCATTTGTCAACACTGAATCTTACAGGCTGACGACGTACTGACAACCATGATTTTACTTTAAGATTTGCAGTGTGAGGAAGTGATGGATGGTGGTGGCTGAAGATGAAGCATCCCTCATTCCAATCTCTGATTGTTTGACTTTGTTTAATTGAACATGTCCCAGAAACTACCCTACAATAATGGACAAAAGCTCACTCTTATCTATTCATCAAATGCATGTTATTGTTTGTCTCTCTTACAGATTAAATTTGATGCAAATATTTAAGCCATTCCTGGTAAAAATAAATATTTTTCTTTCAAGAAAGTGAGCATGGGATTAGATTGAAAATGTCCTTTTTGTCATTGTTGGTATTGGAAAAAACATGATTATAATTGGCTTGAAATACTTAAATATGTAAAATGTTTAGTTAAACAAAAAAGGAATGGGAAAAATGCATTAGATCATGTATGTTCTGGAAGGGTAGAAGATTTGAAATTTCATTGCAAAATTCTTGAACTTTGTCACTTGTGTCCACCAAAGTAATGACCAAAATTCACCTTTTTGTTTCTGAATTGCATTTTCCACTTCTTTCTACTGTTATTCCTGTATAATCTGTTTTTGATTGGCTATAAGGAAACATGATTTGATCAAATTTATTGAGCATTTTCCCCACCCTTACCCACCATTCTCCTTCCCCTCCCACACCATTTCTCTTTCCCCAACCCTACCATTCCCCCTCCCCCACCCTTCCCCCTCCCCCACCCTTCCTCTTCACCCATCGTCCCACCTCTTCCTAACAACGTAGTGAAAAATTATTATATCAGTATGAAGTTTTATTTTGGGGTTCTAAAAAAGATAAAACATCCAGCTTTTTCTTGTTTTTTGTTTTATTAAAATAATTATCTACCCACAATGCACACGGGGGGAAATTGTTTTAGATTTAGAAACTACAGTATTTAACGCTTCTGTGATATGTCAATGTAGCCATTGGCATTGGGGAAACAAACTCTGATCACAGTGGTAGCTTGATAACAAACGTGAATGCAGAGGGCTTGATTGTTACTATGAACCGTTGAAATATTATGGGATAATTTCTATATTCTGGTCGTTATATAACATGTTGTTAGTCAATTTTTGAACCATTAGTAACCATAGACAAAACAAGTTTTTTGGGCTTAATTTTTATGTCTTAATGTGCATATCCTTCCAAGAAACTTACATGTTGACCTCTTTTTGGGGTTTTTGTAGGTGTTTGCTGAATATTAAAAATTGTGAAATTCTTGACAAAAAATAACTGAATTTGTTTGAAGAAATTATGTCTTGATTTGCTTCATAAGTTAGATCCAAGCATCAGATTTTACTGCCTAGCCTTTAAAAAAATTATCTGGGGAAAATAAGAAAAATTAAAAAAGACTTTGAGAAATATGCATGCATGAGTTCTTATGAGGATTTTGCTTTTTTATTAACAAAGAATTTTTTCACAGCCTCAACTTAGAAGCTCGGTCTACACATCACCAAGCTTTGTACATCTTTTGACGGGGAGGGATGATGGTTATCTCCACTCCATGTTGGTTTGTCTCAACTTTAGAGCTGATGATTTCTAATTCTGTGCAAAAGCTGAAGTGATGATAAAAAAACCCAAATCTTGTGAGACAAGGAGAAGAGATCAACATGTTTTAAGATCAGCTGCGGAGATGCTATTTGCCAGCTGCAAATATTTCCTCAAGTTTCCATCAATTTTAACGTGATAGATTTTGTATGTTTAGTAAAGTTTGGTATTGGATAAATGCAATGAGCAGTATTTCTTTGTATTGATGGATGCACTGAATATTTATACAAACAAAAAATGCAATTTCAGGAATACTTAATTAGACTTTCAAAAATGCTGTAGAAAAGGTGTCTGGCAATCTAATACTAATTCTATCGAATATTAGGGAGTAGTTGGTGCTGGTAAAGGCATTAAAGAGGTATTAAAATCTCGTGAAATACCTTTGAAGTAATTGGTTGGCCTAATTAATTATTCATGGCAATTCAAATTGGTTTTAAAATCTTGTGAAATACCTTTTGAAGTAATTGGTCGGCCTAATTATTTATGGCAATTCAAATTGGTTTTAAAATCTTGTGAAATACCTTTGAAGTAATCTGTCGGCCTAATTGTTCATGGCAATTCAAATTGGTTTTAAAATCTTGTGAAATACCTTTAAAGTAATTGGTCAGCCTAATTATTCATGGCAAATAATGCGAATTGGGAAAGCAGCTGCTTTAAACAAAATATTTTAATGCTTAGTCATATCTTCTAAAACAGCTTAAGATAATGATATTTAATGGCAGGATATCAAAAACAGAATGTAAAGAATATCTCATAACTTTCCGAAATTAAAGGATTAGTTAAGTGGTCAAGCATGTCCATCTTTTATGAAAGAGGACTTCAAAAGAAACAAAATGGTGAAGAAAGCATTTAAAAATCTTATTCCGTTAAGGAAATATTCAAGTTTAAAATTTGGTATCATTTCTGTAGAAACAATTGAAATCTAGACTAGTTGTGACGTCACAGCCTTAGATACCTAAAAGTCTTTATGTATTTTATAGAAAGTTGATATAATTTGTTTTCACTATTAAAATTATTTTTCTTGAGGTGGTATATAAATACCCTTCCTAGATTCATGTGTTATTACTTTTTTGACATATCCCATAGTTTATAAGCCACAAAAGTGCAGCACAAAATATGATAGAATACAGATAAAGACAGAAATCTTAGGCTGTGACATCACAACTAGTCTGATTTCAGTCGTTTCTTCACAAGTGATACCAAACTTTAAACTTGAATATCTCCTCAATGGAATAAGATTTGCAAATGCTTTCTTCACTATTTTGTTTCTTTTGAAGACCTCTCATATCAGATAGACTTGCTTGACCCCTGAACTTATCCTTCAAAGGATTGCTTCCTCATAATTTGATGCTCTGTCTATTAGGCTATGATGCTATTAAAACAAACTTTCTAGGTAACATTGCTGCTCAGCTATTCATTCCAGGCAATGATATAGTAGTGTAAGTACACAAAAGATATGTTTTGCATAAGTAACTGTCGAGACTGGGTCTTGAAGTTGAAGAAAAATAGAAGTACCAGACGACATGAAGTGTGCCTACATCTGGAAAGTATGAATGGTATCTTTTTTTTAAATTTATCTTTGGTTGTTGTCAAGTTGTTCGTGCTTGTAATAAATTATGTCAAATCAAGTATTCTTCCATCTGCTACAGGCCCAAGGTGCTGAGAAACTATCAGTGATGTATCTAATGGACTCCATCATCAAGAACGTGAGGGGTGGACCATATCTCCAGCTTTTCATGCAGAATATTGTGACAATATTTTGTGGCGTTTTTGAAAAGGTAGTTATGGGTGCATTTGATATCACCAGAGCCCATGCAGATTTTTAGTGGATATGATTCTCTGTTTATTTATCACAATTTAAAACTTTCACCATTTCAGATACTGGTCCAGGTTGCCATTAGTATGACTTTTAGTAGATGTTGGAACAAATAACATTTATTTTTGTCTCACAAACTACGGCTGGTTATTTTTTGGATGAACAAAAGTAAAAGTAGGCTACTGGCAATAACAAAAGTAAAAGTAGGCTACTGGCAAATTATTTCAATCAAATTAAATTTTCGTTCTAATGTGGCATCAGAAATTGGTTGCTTTTAAGGTGGGCAGACTAAAGAGAAGTCGATCAAGTTTGACCTGATCAGCAGATGTAACAAGCCACTCACATAAATCATCAGTAACAACCAACTAATGTAATACTTTTAATTTGGTAAAAGAAAATAAGAGCTTTGTTCCATTTCTGAAGGGTCTTAATTGCTCATATGCTGATGCTTTTAAGCAATCGGAATAAAATCAAATTCTGGACGATATTTAAAGAGAGATTGACTGCTTGGTAAAAGAGAGAAAAAAAAACACTTCAAGACGCGATTGTGGATCTTAAAGGAAAGGTGGAAGACTCTAAATATGATTTTGCTTTTACAAATTATTATTATTTAAAAAAAAAGAAAACAATTAGAGGGGGGGGGGAGCGGGATGATATGCAGGCTGGACCCTTTTATTTTTCAAATTGTGAAAATGTGTGGATCCCTGATAGTACTATTTAGTTTCTAGTAGAAAACTGCATTCAAGGAAAACTTGATTTTCTTTGTTACTGGAGATGTTGCAGTATGGTAATAGTATTAGGATGAGTTATCAGTGAAAATCAACTTGTTTTTCCAAAAATAACTGAATAGCTGTATAATGTATAAACAAACTCTGGATGATTGAAATCTTTTAACTCTATATTTCTGTTGGATAAGTATCACTTTCTTTTAGGGGGAGGGGGCGCAATAATAATGTAAGGAGTTACATGAATGAATATCAAGTGGATTTTTCGGTGTAAGACAGCAAGATTCAATAACGGTTCTAGTCCTAAATTAAGCATTTAAGATATGCTTTGTAACGAGCATAAAATGTCATATTACTGACTAGCTGGATTAGTACGGGGGAAAAGCTTAAATTCTGTAATTTGTGTATCACTTTCTTTTAGGGGAAGGGGCGCAATAATAATGTAAGGAGTTACATGAATGAATATCAAGTGGATTTTTCGTGTAAGACAGCAAGATTCAATAACGGTTCTAGTCCTAAATTAAGCATTTAAGATATGCTTTGTAACGAGCATAAAATGTCATATTACTGACTAGCTGGATTAGTACGGGGGAAAAGCTTAAATTCTGTAATTTGTAAAATCAGAGATCATTTGAAGCTAAATTTTTGCAAGTGGTCCTGGTTGTGTTTGATACAAAATGTTTCATCTCAAAGTAGTATACACCCTGGGAATAAGAAATATCACTTAAATCATGAAAAATAACATTTTTTTTTTTGTTTTTTTTTTTTTTTTTGCTCAATGGGCTCAATGATTATGCTTCGACCTCTCCAGGAAAAGAGATTGATTATTCAACAGATATTTTTGTTTTTTAAGTGGCCCTTACTCTCTCAAAGATGTAGAAGACGTTGGTGCTTGAATGTTTTGTTGCAGGATGAAGAGATGGGAGTTGACTGATGTAGAGAATCAACCCAGTGACAAAATCAACCCAGTGACAAGTGGAATTGGAATTTTACTATCTTTGCTAATACATAGTCAATGTATCATTAAAGGAATTTTTTTTTTTGGTGTTTGTGGTGGTCATGATTTCCATAAAGTTTTTGATTAGAAAATTAGTACCAGTGTTGAGTTATATGATAATTATTCTCAGAAAGAATTTTCTAATTAAAAGAGTAATGTGATGTCACTAAGTCCCTGAGCTTCCAAAAATTCTAATAGAGAATTTTTCATCTTGAATTTTTTAAAGGAGAGAATATTAAAAGGTGTTGTCCCTTTCAAATATTAAGAAAATTGCATTGCATGTGTAGAAAAATCTTCAAGAAATGATCAGCTGAAGACCTACTTCTGAATTAAATTTTAATTTTCTAAAGTTGCCCTCAATGATGACATGCATTGTTTGATCACAGAATATTTTTTTTCATTAAACAAATCGAGAACATTTCAAGAAGAGGTTAAGAAACATCATTTTAAGAGTGACATTGATCACAATATACCACCACCGACCGTTCTTAGAGATGTATTTGGTTTAAAAGTTTCAGATGGTCTACCGAGAAATGGTCATGCTTATAATTTTCTTTTGATTTGCAGAAAGAGAACTGAGAATTATTGAAAGTTTTACTATGTTTGTTTGAGTCTTTTTCACTATCATCCCGTTTGAAACAATGAATATTATTGTGAAAGGTTATCAAATTACACTGCAGAAAAATCGATCAATCCAGGGATATTCTTCTCGGATGAGGCTGAAAAATTTCCCAATTCAGCATTGTGACACATCTGAATGATGTAGTTTGTAACACAGCATGTGCTTACTTTTAGTGAATTTGCTGGTGTTTTCTTAACCCTTTCGCACATTTCTATGCACCCAAAGCAGAACCCTACCTCTCCTTGCATTCCAGCATATCGATTTGTCCTCTCCAACCTCCACAAATCTTCCAATACTGTTTGACACCCCATCCCTGGAGAGATAAAAACAAAATGATCTATTCATCGAGTGAATAAAAAATATTCTGTAATTGTGTAAGCATATTGGACTACTTCCCTTCTCTCAAATCCAGAACTCCTTTGTTTTTGATATGAAAGAAAAGACATCAACTTGTGCTCGGAGAGGTGAAATTTTCAGATTGAGTACTGGGAGCCTACAACACGACCAGCAGTGATGTACAGGAATTAATATCTGTTCTAGTCCTGGCCCACTCCCAACCTACTAGAATATTTTCTTTGTAGTGGAAGGCTCATTCTTTTGGGGCCCATTCAACGAGAACGTTGACAACAACACATCCCAATATATGGTTGGCGGGTACTGCTTTCAAGTTTCTGATGTTACATTCTATTGGAAATCATTCTATGTTAAACTTGCAACCTGCTAAAGTTTGTAATTTGGCCCTTCAAACTTGTATGCACCTTACTAAAAGACCAATTAGATCACACTTCAAATAGTTTACCCTGCACCAGAGTCAAAAGGACAATTATGGTACATTGACACTACATAGAACAAAAATAAAGTGACATATTCCTGAATGACAGCCCTTGAGAAGTCATCGCTAATGCCAAATCGATTTAGCTTTTAAGACATGAAAATAAGATTATTGACGACTTAGCACCATTGTCTCAATGTGAGAATCGTGTTCTTATGATTTAACATTACTCTGTTTTAATCTTCTGTTGGATATCATTTACCTTGTTTTAATGGCCTTTTTATTTTCATTGAAATTTTTTTCTTTCTTTCTGGATCTAAAATTTTGTTTTCTACATTTAAGGGGTAATGGAAGGACTTTGTAAGATTAAGTTGCAACTGCAAGAAAAAGAAATGGATCGGTCAATTGTATCTGTCTAAGACGAGGAGATAATGATCATATCAGTTGAGAACCGACAATACCATTATCTTACAGAAATTAAGGTCACTTGTTGCTTCTGCAATTAGTATAACTTTAAAATATTTCATTGATTCTACCCAATCAATTTGGATGAGTAGTGGCGGCGCCAGGCACCACGGGAAGGGGGGGGGGAAACCTATATCTCAACATTTTCTCGGATTTGAGTGAATTGGAAAATCATTCATGGGATCTTTGTGAGAAGTGGGTGTGAGTCACATCCCCCAAGTGGTGTCATTTTGAGGGCTTGAACCTGCCCCTCCCACTCCGCATTTTATCTTGTCATGGAAAATTAGTCTGCGAGAAATGGGGTTGATAACTAAGTCCTCCCCATGGCGTCGCTACTAGAAGTGCTCTTCTACAATTTCTCCAATAACTCACTGATATAATTTCAATGAACAAGACCCCTCTATATTCCTGATCCCTATTAAAGGTGGATGAGAAAGTCAGAAGCTCACTTTTCAAACTCCGCTCTACCTGGAATGAATACTTTTCACAGAAGAAACTCTATGCGTTGGACAGCAAGGTCAAAGAACTTGATCCAGCTTGGCCCATCATGGCATCTGCTCCGGAGTCGCCATCGATTCATATCAACCCCTAAATTTATTAAGAAGGTAAGTTAGTGGAGTACCATGTTCTGGTATAATGTTCATGGGAATCTAGAACCAATATAGGGCAGTTGTAGCAGACTGAAGAAAGTAATTGTGATAATGAGCCAAAAAAAAAAGCCCTAAACTGCAGGGAAGTTGCTTGGTACGGCCCCCCTGTGTTAAGGTTTTTCTGGCACACAAAGATTCTTGACTTGTTTAATCTTAATCAAGACCATTGCAAGTTGGCTGCCCCTGAAATTGTATTACATATTCAGTGCAGCGACGATCTTAATGGCGGCTCATCTTTCCAAATCCGTTCAACAGAATGCCTCTTGGCAATTCAAATTTAGCTAAAATGAATGTTGATATTCAAAAAGTAGAAATAAGTTGTAAAAGGGGTCAAAGTCTGATACAATCACTTTCATATGAATAGGATAAAAAATCTAGACCGACCCAGGAGAAAATTCCAGCTGGAAATTTTTACTCTAGAATTTCCAGGTTTCAGGCTGGAAATTTTTACTCTATATATTTCCATATGGTTTCAGGCTGGAAATTTTTACTCTAGAAATTTGCACAAATCCCAGCTGGAACAGAAGTTCCCAATTATACTATGCTTTTACTATACCGTGCAATTTCCAAAGGGACTGACAAATTAATCGCATAAAAGGCCAATGGCCTCCCGGGAAGAGGGTGGGGGCACTTCCATATATTACTATAGAATTAAAAAAAACACTAAAAGTAAAAATTTGGTCTGTTTTTTTATTATTATTTTGGTAGTGCAGGTCCCAAAAATAAGGTCATACAGTGTTAATTTTGTACTGCTGGTCCATTTTTACAATATTTTCGTTGAATACTCATACTGTAGGGATCAAAATTGACTTTCATACTAAAGGTATAATTTCTTGCTGCAGTTAATAAAAAAATCTGTCATACTGTGTGTATGTTTTTTGGTTGGTGGGGTGCACAACCCCACCACTTTTTATTATGAAGTGTTTCCCCTCCCCCCTCCCTCCTTCCGGACAACGTCCTTCAATACGTGACTATTGAACCAGCTTTACAAAGGACTTGTTTGTCAAAACTGTCTCTTGCCAATCGGTCACAACTAAATGATCAACAAGAGTATATGATCTATCTTTATTTCCTTAGTTTCATCAGGAAAAGAATTCAGCATAAATGATTAAATCAAAATT
Source organism: Chiridota heheva (assembly GCA_020152595.1). Lineage (NCBI taxonomy): Eukaryota > Metazoa > Echinodermata > Holothuroidea > Apodida > Chiridotidae > Chiridota > Chiridota heheva. Next base: position 278,806 of record JAIGNY010003844.1, read on the forward strand.
TTGAAGGAATGAAACCACAAAGATCGAGTAAATAGACGCTAGACTAATCAATTTTCAAAATAGGAATATTAATGCAGTTATCAATCTCTGTTTCTGTATGAACATTTCTTGGGTGTCTATAAATGTGACTCCGCCCATCACATTAGAAGAAAAAAAAATCCAGCTGGAAATTAAAATTTCCTGGAGGGAAATACCATTTCCAGTTGGAAAACACTTCCCAGCTGGAATCTTAGTTGGTTCCAACTGGAGTTTATAATTTTCTGCTCTAGATTATAATTCCTGCTGGGAACTCAAATTCAGCAAGTCAAAATCTTATTTCTATCAAGTTATACATGTGTGAAGTCGACACATGGAGGCTCCCATTTTGTTCAATTATGTATCAAAATCTTGTGCATGATTTCCCCAATGAAGGACAAGAATTATTATGTATTTCCTTATCAATTTGATTTGAGTCTTCATTGCAAAAAGATGTGACACAAAAGTTATAACAGTTTTTTGTGATAAGTTCATGTGTACACAAAAATGTCCTTGACCCTTATAAAAGAAAAACAATTTTTTCATAAGCTAGAGGTAGATTATAAAGAAGTACAAAGCATTCCAACATCCTGTTGAGCTGATGACATCATTTCCTTCATGTTTAAAAATGGTGGCTCTGATGAAAGTAGCATTAAAGTTGTAATAATTACAAAAAATGTGTTAGATTGCTTCGGTAGGTACATTATGAAACTTGGTGCGAAGATTTGTTATTTTTATTTCTATCATATGAACAAAGGATTATTTCCGACTATTTCCTTTACCTATCAGCTGCAATAAGACAACTAGAAATTTTGTTTTCAATCGACAGTAATTACTTCAAATTAAGTCAAAACCACCAATTCCTTAACAAATACAATACATTCAATAATGTGCTGGGAATTCACGTATCATTTTGAAAATCTAATTTGAGTATCTGTATAGCATTTTAACACTGGGTCATATTCCATTGTAAAATGCTTGGTCATATCATGAAAATGGGAAAAGAATATAACGAGTGTTCAAGAGATGCATCTCAACATATGTAGCTCACAACTCATACCTCAACCACATCAACACCATCCAAAATGAAGCCCTTGGGCTTTGGGTGCCTACAGGACATCCCCAATCACCAGCCTTAATGTTGAAGCCAAGGAACCCCCCTTTTTACTTGGATGTAGAAAGCTTAGCCTCTGGTATGCTTTTAAAGATCTCACCAACACCGAAAACCCTGTTTACAACCTCATTAGGTACCCTAATTTCTCCACCCTCTTTGATAGGACCGAAACCCTATCCCCTCCCTTTAGCTTATGCAATAAATCAGATCTCCATCTCGGCATCAATCCCGCCACTCTTGGCATGTTCTCAGGTCCACTTTTCCCCCTTAAGCCACCCCCTCCCTTCTATCCACCTGGGCCTCTCCACTCATCACAAAACCCAAACCCACCCTAACCTCTTCATTAATCTCCACAACCAAATCAAAGACCAAGTCTCAAACTACACCTCCCATCTATACTGATAGCTCCAAGGAAGGTAACAAGACTGCTGCTGCCGTCATCCAAGACATCGCCCTCAGTAGCAGACTTGCCGACTAGTCTTCCATCTTTTCAGCCAAGGCAAAGGCCATCTTCCTCGCCCCCAACTTTATTGAGTACTCTCCGCTCATTCACTTTGCCATCTTCTCCGACTCAAGTGCTGTTCTTACTTCTTTTCTTAATCTTAAATAGAATGACTTCACATCCCACCTCTGAAGAAAACTCCTTTCACCCACCCTCTGCGGGAAAAGTATTCTTTTCTTCTGGATACCCAGCGATGTTGGCACCCCTGGTAATGACAGGACTGATGCAGCCACTAAGCTTGCCCTCAACCTCCCCCTACCCCATTTCCCAAAACCCTTTCTGACATCAAAACTGCTTATCGCTTCCCTTGTTCGTAACTGCTGGCAAACCTCATGGGACTCCCAAATTGATAACAAACTCCACGTCATCTAGCCCACCATTCCAATCAAACCCGCCTCTCTCGTGTCGACAAGGTTCATATTACCCGTTTTAGAATAGGTCACACCCACCTCACTCACTCCTACCTCCTTATTGGCTCCCCCCAACCCATCTGTAACAATTGCCATTGCACCCTCACAGTCCATCACATTCTCCTTGCTTTCCCCCTGTACAACCTTCGCAGAGCTTTCCTCGCTCCCCACAACTTAATTACTGAGTTCTTCCAGAAAAACCCTCTGGATAAAATTATCTCCTTTCTTCATCTTGCTTCCCTCTACAACCATATTTAGTCGTCCTCTTCCACCCCCCTTTTCTCTACTTTTTTTTTTCTCATCCATGCACCTCCTCATCCGATCCCAACTTTCTGACTTATAGTTCTTGTATATCTCTCATTCTCCCCCTGTTCTCTTTCCTCCCTACCTGTAGAATGATCTAACCTCTCAGGCGCAATTTGACCCTCGTTGCCGTGGTGCCGTTAAGCCCTCATCAAACAAACATGTAGTTGGATATTTAAAAGTAATTGAGTTTTTTAAAGTGAGTTATGAGTAGTTGGTGATGAAAATGTGCGGGGCATATAAACACGTGCTGGTTAAAATGAAGTGGCCAGATTAATGTTTTTAAAATAAAATGTTATTTTAAATAAAAAATCACCCTCCAAGTACTTTAATTATAATCTTAATCAGTGATTTCTAAACATGTCTATTAGTTAGTGCACCCAATGGCACAGCACCATTCCGGCATACTACTTACAAAAGTAATCGTATGTAACAACATGCAAACATATGTAAGTGTACAGCAGACGACAGTCTACCCTACAAAATGGCGATGTAAACAGTCATCCTCATGACATCAGCTGAATCATTCTTATAGGAAGTATACTTCAGAAGGAGTGATGTCACACCCTCATTCTCTTAAAGGAAAGGTATTGTCCCATAATTAAATTTGGAAGTGAACTAGTGCTGTCAATGATTAGCGATTAATTGTTAATCGCTCGGAACTCCTTAAAAACCGTTAGTAAAACTTTTAAACGATTAATCGCTAAAATACTATATGGGTGTCCTAGTGTACAGTAACAATTAGCACCACTAAAAAAGATTGTAAAATACTCAAAAATCTCCTAAGAAATTTGAGCTATAAACTGAAAACAAACCCCTCTATGCTTAAAATGCATGAAAAAGGCATTAAAAATCAAGAAAATTTCTTCATTATCGATTGTTTGGCCAGAACTAAATTTAACTTGTTTAATTCAAAAATTTTGGCGCACTTTAAGAACTAAAAATTGATTTTCAGCAGGGAAGTACCATTTTACAGGACTTAGCCAATTCTGTACTGGGTTACGGTCGATGTACAAAAATGATTTTGTGACAGCAGCTGGAACTTTAGACTGCCAGAAATCGGCAACATTTTTTGTTAAATATTTTATTTCCACACCGGTTTGAATGTCATCCAAACCCAGGATCTTTATGTTTAAGTAGTTTTACCAGCCTCACGGGTAATTACAAGACATTTAATTTGGTGAGATTCTTGGCCTATTTTTGGTCCGAAAATGCATGGTATGATTGCATGTGTAAAGTGTACCTATTCCACATTAAAAAAATAAAATAATACTGAGTTGTGGGTGAAGCTTGGTTGCGATTAATCGCTAAACGCTCGCAAATTTTGGCGATTAAATGTTTAGTAAATTAATCGCAAATCTACAGCACTAAAGTGAATGCCGACGTGCTGGTAACAACACTTCCAGTGTTCAATTTTCTTATTGCGAGAAATCTGTGATGTTTTCAATAACAAATGTGGGCTCCTATAATCGGTCCGGCGCATGTATGATCGATAACATCACAGATTTCTCGCGATCTATAGGAAAATGAGAAACCAAAAGTGACGTTGCAAGCGCGGCAGCGGTCTTCACTTTTGAATGTATTTGTGGGATGATACCATTCCTTGAACAATTCAGTTTCTTTCACCAATTGAAAATATTGCTTGAAACTTTCTTCAGGTGGTGAATCACAGTTATTTGACACATGCTTTAGGATGTTACTCTCCTGACCAATGATGTAGTTTAGGCAACTGGGATCCTTACAAAATCACAAATATTCTCATCTGTCACTAGAAGAGAGACTTCTCATGGTTTATAGCTTATTTTCTTCTAATTATGCTCAAGTTGTTACCACAGATCTTTAACTAATCTATTAAGATGGTGATTTTAGTATCTTTTTTAAGAATAGAGGCCCTGTGAACAGAAGAGTTAGAGATTAACCCTTTCTCCGTCTTTGACCCTGCCTCCCAAGCTTATTTTCAAAAATGTGCTGGTAGAGTTAGGGTTAATCAACCTGTGACAAGTATGCCAACTCAAAAATATATGCAGCATGTGGGCAGCCCACTGGGCCACTGAAGCGGAACGAGTCCGACTCAGCTGCTCGGAAGACAGAGGACCCTTCAATAATCAGCCCGTGCTTAACCCTTACTCTACCACGCAGCGATATTATTGCCGTTTTGGGTGCCCCATCTTTGACCCCGCCTCCCAAATGCGTTTTCAAAAAAAGTGCTGGTAGAGTAAGGATTAACACAACACTTTATTTACTGGAAACTTATTTTAATGGTGTTTTGCAGAAAGTATCAAGTGACCCACCAAGCACATCAACTTCAAAGGATTCTGTAACCGTTGATTTGGAACAGAAAGAGAAGGAAATGCGCCGGAGTCTGCTTGCCAAGCAACAGGAACTGATGGAGATTCATAAGAAGCGTCTAGAACTTGAGTTATTACAGACCAAAGCAAAGTTACAGCAACAGGTAAAAGCCAACTTGACATTGCATCTTTGTATTATAGGGATTTGATTTTGTGGATTACAATCCCATGAGATTGCACAAGTGTGCATAACACACACACACATAAATATGTACTTCGAGGTTCCTCCCTGTGTCCCACATGGCATACCTTCCTATGTCCCACAAATCATGACTGAACAGCTTAAGACCAAAATCAGAACTCAAACACAGCGCTCCTTTAAGGAGCCGTGGTAAAAGACATGTTGAAACAGTATTTTCACTGAGATGAACGTGCCTTGTTATGTAACAACAAAAAATGACACACTTAGTGTTGCATGGGTACTAGAAATATCCATGTACCCAACCGATGATTGTGTTGTTACCTGGTTCCGAAAATACAACCTGGGTATGGATTTTCATAATATAACCAATTGCAGACAGTTTCTGTTTCAGAATTGTATGTTAAAAGAATAAATCTTAACTTACAAGAATTATAAAGTGTAAATTTTCCTTACTATTTAAATGCAATACAATAAAACGATCACAAAATATTGTCACAGATCGGAGAAATTATGTTGAATGAGTGACATGGCTAGTAACATATGTACGCTAGTAGTACTACTACATATGTACTAGTAGTGCAAAACTTTTAACTTTCTAAACTTAGCTGTAATAAAAATTTAAAAAACCAGCGCGCAACAAGCAGTGTATGTAGTATGCTGCAGAAAAAATATATTGTGGTTGTACATTACCAAATTATTTTGAAAGCGTGTCTGTTATTTGCTGGAAAAAATGTAACCTATTATCAACCAATCACAAGTTGTGTTCAAATGATATTGTTATGTGTTACTGTATGCACATAATATATATATGTATGTTATATTTATATTAATATTTATATTTACTTCTAGTTATACCTTACCTCCCATGCTTTAAATATGCAATCTGGTCACATGATCTGATTCTAACGCACTTCTAACCGACCTTAAAAGCGTAGTTACCAGCCCAGTCCTGACCTCCATATTACCTCTACTAACCCTCACTATTTTTCACCGCATTGTTTTTACAACATCGCTGGAACTGGTCAAATTTTCTGCTATAAATTTAAACTTTTTATAACAATTTTCTCCTATGCAGTTTCTACCAGGCAGGTTTTTACACTGCTCTATCTTATCCGGTTTGCCTTTTCAAGTCTTCTGAGGTAAGACGAGGTTGCCATGGGTCCGGGATTTCTTCGGTCCAACTCACAGGACTTTTCCGTGTAACTTACACTTGAAGTGTTTTTGTCTCCATCCGTACAAAGTGGGTGGCTAGTTCGAGAGAGTCCCACTCTCGCGGCGGGTGTTTTTAGGCCTTAGAGCACCAAATGTGCCTGTCTAGTGGACCTCTTGCCCCTGGGTTTAAGTGTTTTTTACCCTCGGCCCTGCCCTTTCACGAGGAGAGCCTAGGTTATACTATGCATTGTATTAACATGTTAGAATATCTTCAGTACAGGTTTTCGTATGCATTAGGCCAATTTGTTTAATCGGTATTGGCGCATGCGTATTAGGTCGACGTCATAACAGTGTTTGAGGAGTCTGCTTCTTACAGCTCCAAGGAGCTACATTTATTACAAGAGAGCAAATATTTTTTTAACATTACCAGTACATATCGTGTATTTATTTTTCTCGCATATAATAAGACAACAGTTTTTTATTTTCAAGCTTGAATTTTGGGGCGTTGGAGAAACCTTGAGGGGTTTCTCTGACGCCCTTTACAGGAGATCTAATCTTTTCTTTTTATCTCCATAGACGCCAAGTTACTCGGTGGTTCGTGTTTTCCACGCTTCCCCCTATGCTATTAAAGAATTTACATTTGGTGCATTTTTTCAGCTTAAAGAAAAAAAAAAAAATTAGATAAAACATTTTGTGATAAAATTGTTTGATGTACTAAATTGCTGTGGCTTTCCTCTCTATGTTTGACGTAGGTCGTCTTGGTGTAAGTGTATATGTATGCATTCATATATATATATATATATATATATATCTTTACTTTTCAGATAAACGCCAAGAGGCGACATAGATTAATTAGTCTCAGAGTTTCTACTTACGGGAGGGGTTAATTAGTCTCAGGGTTTCTACTTACGCGAGGGGTTAATTAGTCTCAGGGTTTCTACTTACGCGAGGGGTTAATTAGTCTCAGAGTTTCTACTTACGCGAGGGGTTAATTTGAGGGGTTAATTAGTCTCAGGGAGTAGTGTTAAGGCCTGTGTTTAGTCTCAGAGTTTCTACTTTGTTAAGTCTCAGGGTTTTTCCTAATTAACCCCTGTTAATTAGTCTCAGGGTTTCTACTTACGCGAGGGGTTAATTAGTCTCAGGGTTTTTACTTCCCGAGGGGTTAATTAGTCTCAGAGTTTCTACTTACGCAAGGGGTTGATTAGTCTCAGGGTTTCTACTTACGCGAGGGCCCCCTTTTTTGTAGTTTACTTTGTTAACTTTTTCCTGATTAACCCCCCTGGAGGCCTGACTCCATAGATTACTGAGTTGGGAGGGCCACGGGTGCGGTCTATTGACGTAAGTTTATATTGATAAGCTAAGTGGCATCCTAGACATCACTTAAAATAAACTACTATAAAGAAGCGCCCCCTTCTCAATAAGATAACTGAGTTGTGGCAGGCGCATATTTTTAGTGGGTAAACCCTTTGTACACCGCTATGGTCCACGGTTTCGCGATAGGGACTGGTAGGGCCAGGTAAAGGCGGCGCCTAAAGAGGTTCCATAGTGATTCCCAGTCCTTTCTGGTCCACGGCGATCGATTCATATGGTCCGGGTCGGGACGCCATTGGGCCACTGGACGTTCCATATGGCTCCATGGTCCGTGTTTACAGTTCTGTACGGGTCATTTGAAGGTTCCACGGCCCGTGTTTACGGGTTCATTGAATGGCTCCACGGCCCGTGTTTACGGGTCCATTGGACGCCTTCAGGACCCATGTTTACAGGTCCGTTGGACAGCCGGACGGTTCCATACGGCTCCGTGGCCCACGGGTCCATACAGCTCCAGTTAACGGGTCTGTACAGCTCCATAGTTTTGTAACGGGATAACATACACCGTACGATTAACCAGGAAATACACCCACTAGCTATGAAGCTACGTGGTCAGGTGACAAGTGACAATCAAGAAGTATAGCACCACGAGAGCTATTTTTTCTTAGTCCCATAGTCATTAGTTACGCAGTTCCACGGCTGTGTGAACACCATTAATAAGATTGTCTGCTTTAAACGTTACAGTTCTGCAATTATTTTCACCAGTATCATGGACACGGAGGACAGGTCCCTGAGTTTCGGTGCGTTACACCCAAGATGTCCCTCCGTGATGCATAAGCATGTAAACTCTTCTTTAAATTACGCTCCGGTGACATCCATCTCAGGTGTTACGTGTAGAAATTATGCTGCCAGTCCAACCCTTGTACTCTATGCAGGGACGCGATCAAGTGGCGTGGTCGGAGCACAGACTCCACCGCGACCAGCACTTTAAAACGTGGCCGAGAGAGTGGAGAAGCGACGGTCAGATAGGCCGTCTTTGTCTTCCCCCTGCCGCCACTGCCACCCAGGCCTAATCCGCAGCCACTCTCAGCAAGGCACCCGACGATGGGCTCCTGCAGCTGAGTAAGCGTACGCTAACATGTACCCCAGTGGTGCCAAATGCTGTGGCGGAGCCCAACGCTCCCATTCCATGGTGAGGTCTCCTGAAAGAGGCAAACCCTGGAGGAGAGACAGGGAATGGGATAGTGCATATAGGGGGGACAGGTGAACATAACCAGTCCTCTTCCTCCTCTTTCTCTTGCTTATTCTCCCCTGAACCCAGGCGGAAGCGAAGGAAGAGACACAGGGATAACCCCCTTTAAGGATCCCACCTTCCAGGACACATTCAAGAAAAGACTTTGGTGTCCCAGGCACTGGAGCGGAGGCTACCACCTCCTCCACTTTCTCCCGGGCAGCTGCCGCAGCATGGCATTTCCCCGACCCTGAGGTCTGGGAGGAGGATGCCCTTGACATTTATCCCTTGGGAGAGGAAGTTGATTTTTTTGGACGATATGGACCCTCTGTTGGAGACTCTGGACACCCCCACGGCACGGGACCACCCCCCAGAACGGGGGTATCCCCCCGCCACCCCGGTTCAAGCCGTCTCCAGTGCCACATTAACGATGCAGACCGCACTAGATAAGACCCCCGTATCCTACCGGATACCGGACAAGGTCCTCTTCTCGCCACCCCCCTCCCCGAGTGGACCCCTTTTTACAAGGGGTGCGGGTTGCCCAACTTATTGACTTACTAGAACGGGAAACCAAGCTGGATATTGCAGAATCACCTCTCATAGAGGCTGGCCCACAGTCTCAGCATAGACTGCTCAGCTCAGCTCCGTGGAATACTAAGCCAATGGCTAGACAATTTCCCATTGATGCCTTCCTGGTGATCAGGGTTCGGCATTGGGCCAGGACCCCAGACAGGGACCCCAGACAGACAGCCTACAAAAAGAGTTGACAAGGCCATGCGTGTCCAACCAGCTGCCTATCAGGCGCTCATAAACACCCCCTTGATCCGGGAAGAAGTGTGGCAACTCCTCCATCAGCCAGCGAGTGGCACCGCAGCGGTGTCCAGCTCTGTGGCCCGGGCTAAGAATTTCTTTAAGCCTGTAGTCCAGCGGAGGGAAGATTCCCTAACAGCTGTTGACTGGGCCGTACAGCGGGGTTTTAAATATCAAGCCTGTGTTGTATGGGTGACAGAGGGCTTAAACTCGGTTTTGCTTAGGCATCTACCAGCCGACGTCCTTATGAAGACCGCACTTTTGTTGAATGGACTTTTAGATTTGCTCGATGCGACAGTCAACCAACTCGCCGGAGCCTCTGCAAAGGTAGTCTGGGAGAGGCACGAGAATGTTCTCTCTCTCCGTGGACTCTCTGACGCCACTCAGACAAACTTTCGGCACTTACCATCAGAAGGCCTGGACCTATTTGCAGGTCACTTCAGAGATGTTCTGTCGCGCTAAGCTGGCTGCCAGCACAATCATGGGGAGACTCAGAAGCTTTTAGCGAAGATAAAGTCTTTTCCTTCTCTTCCCACCCTTTGACCCCCGTATGGGTCCATTGTTGTGGTAACGCAGTAACAGGACCCCATACAGCTTCTTCCTCTTGCCAGTCGTCCACTTCGTGGACCGGCAAAGTGAATGTGGCAGAGACCGGTCAACGCTCCTTCCCCTCTGCAGGCAGAGCGGGTACCTTCTCCTCCCGAGGGAGGGGGAAGGGCAAGGGACAGCTTTTTTGACCCACCCTTGATGCCCCCGTTGATGGGTGTTCCAGTAGGGGTGTGTTGGGGAAATTTTCAGAGGCATGGGAAAGATTCACCACAGACAAATGGGTGCTACGAACCATTTGGCAGGCTTACCGTCTAGAGTTCACGACTCCCCGCCCCAAGGGGAGGTCTTTTGCCCCACACCTTGTCTGAGCGACCACGCAGAGTTGTTGAGGACAGAAATCGGGGAGCTGCTGGCGAAAAGTGCCATCACCCCCATTTTGAATCCTTCCCGGAACCGCGTAGTGTCCACGTTTTTCCTGGCCCCCAAGAAGGGGAAGAAGTAGCGCCTGATAATCTGAGACCACTTAACAGGTTCTTTCGTCCGTTGAAGTTTAAGATGGAGACTCTTCACTTCATCCTCCCTCAGTTGACAAGGGGCCTGTGGGCCACCTCCGTCAACCTAGCGGATGCATATTTTCATGTGCTGATGCTGGAGGAACACAGGCTGTTCCTATCTTTCCAATTCGAGGGAGTTATGTACACATTCAGTCTGTTACCCTTTGGGCTATGACTGCCGGCCAGGGTCTTCACCCAGATAACAAGAGTTCTAGTGGCCTTCCTACGAAAGCAAGGCATCATAATCTTTATGTACCTAGACGACTGGCTGATCGTTGCAGTAGACGCAGCCACTGTCGCGGAACACACAGCGCAGTAATAAGAGTGGCACAGGACTTAAGGTGGGTGACCAACCTCATCAAGTCCAATCTAGTTCCTTCTCAGACTCCCCATATTTCTGGGAGCAGTCCTGGATTTTACTCAAGGTCATATACAACCAATGGAAGAGTGGATTCTAGCCATGAGGGCGGTAGCCGACGTCCTTCTCTTACTACTGGCGTTGCCTGCGAGAGCTTGGCTGTTATTCTTAGGATACCTTGCCAGCCTAGTAGATGTAGTCCCCATGTGCAGGTTTTACATGCGGGATCTACAATTTTATCTACTAGATCATTTCATACCATCCAGGAAAGACCTCAGTGTTTTCGTCCCTCTGACGCAGCGGTGGTCCCCCACATTTGGTGGTGGTGCGTCCACTCTCACCTGTCACAGGGAGCAATTTTTCCACCCGTCAGACCTTCAGTGTCAGTGGTGACCGATGGGTCTTTGACGGGGTGGGGAGTGCATTTAGCATGATTCCAAGTCGCGGGATTTTGGAAGGACATTTGACGCGGTCAGCACATCAATTTGTTGGAGCTAGAGGCAGTAAGCCGGGCTCTTGTTCATTTTCTACCACGGGTACTGAACAGGAATGTTCTCATACGCACCGACAACACCATGGTAGTGGCGTTTATGAACAGACAAGGGGCACAAGATCCAGAAGTCTTTGGATCCTAGCCAAGTCCCTTCTGTTTTGGTGCATGACGAACAAGATCACACTCCAGGCGGTCCACCTGCCAGGCAAAGAGAACACAATCGCAGATCTGTTATCCTGCCTCCAAGGAGCCCCCACAGAATGGGCCCTCATTTTGCGGGTGGCCGAGGCGATCTGGTTGACCTTTGGTCTCCTGGATGTAGATCTGTTTGCGTCCATGGACAACCGAAAGCTATCAATTTTTTGCGCTCTGACACCCGACCCGAGGGTCTGGAAGTCATGCTTTCACGATCAGGTGGACCCACTTCGTGGGCTATGCCTTCCCACTGTTCGCTCTAGTACCAAAAGTACTGGGAAAGGTGATATACGATCAGTGTTCCATGTTGCTTCTGGTAGCTCCCAACTGGCCCGGCCAACTGTGGTTCCCTTAGCTGCTAATTCTTGTCGCAGGTTTCCCGTACGAGTTTCCGTCATGGACGAGTTAGTCTCAATCCCTTGCTCCGGCAAACTGCACCACAATCCAAGAGCACTCCATTTGACTGTGTGGCCTCTATCCGCTAATCTCTTGTGTTGCAGGGTCTTTCGGAGGCAGCTGCCCAAATGGCAGCCCGTAGCCGAAGGTCTTTCTCTTTGGGGATGTATGCTTCCAGACTCGAATTGTTCCGAGACTGGTGCCAGGATAGATTGGTGCCTTCGCATAGGCATCTCTTGGTGACTGTAGCAGATTTTTGTTGGTCCAGTTTAACCTGAATAAATCAATCAATACAGTCAAGGGGTTCAGGACAGCTATAGCAGCTATCCACCGGGGCTTTCTAGATGGCTCGACCGTCACTGACGCACAGCCTCTGGAAAGATTGATTAAAGGAATGTTCTTACAAAGACCTTCAGTTCGGAACCTCGCTCCCCTTTGGGATATGCAGGTGGTTCTTGAAACATTAGCACGGGCTCCGTTTGAGCCTTTGCCAGAATGTCCACTCAAGAAACTAAAGATCAAACGGTATGTTTACTCTCCGCAACCTCTGCTAGATGCAGAGGTGCCATTCAGGCGCTTTCTTTCAAAGAGGGCTAATTCGCTTTAAATCAGGGGGCTTTCGTCTCATGCCTGACCCGGCCTTCTTAGCCAAGAATCAGACATTAAAGTTTTTACCAGAACCTATTTTCCTTCCTTCACTCGCTACGTTTTCTGACATGGCAGAGGACAAGGCCTGGTGCCCCGTTCAATGTCTCAAACACTATATTAAACGTACGCAATCCTCTCAGAAAGGACGTCACCACCTACCTTATTTATGTCCTTACAAAATCCGCAACACGCCGTCTCGCGTGATACGATTTTACGTTGGATTGTTTTGGCAATCACGTACAATAAATCTGCGTTATTCACGGAACGTTTGGTTAACCCTTACTCTACCACGCGGCGATATTATCGCCGTTTTGAGTGCCCCGTCTTTGGCCCCGCCTCCCGAGCGCATTTTCAAAAAAGTGCTGGTAGAGTAAGGGTTAATTAACCCGCGACATATGTGCCAACCCGAAAATAAAGGCAGCATGATCGGTGGCGGCCCAGCGGGTCCCGAAGCGGAAGGGGCCCCACTTTTCTGCCTGGAAGACAGAGGACCCTTCAATAATCACGCCTTGATTAACCCTTACTCTACCACGCGGCGATATTATCGCGTTTTGGGTGCCCCGTCTTTGGCCCGTCTCGAGCGCATTTTCAAAAAGTGCTGGTAGAGTAAGGGTTAATCAACCAGCGACATGTGCGCCAACCCGAAAATATAGGCAGCATGATCGGTGGGCGGCCCAGCGGGTCCCGAAGCGGAAGGGGCCCGACTTTTCTGCCTGGAAGACAGAGGACCCTTCAATAATCACGCCTTGATTAACCCTTACTCTACTACGCGGCGATATTATCGCGGTTTTGGGTGCCCCGTCTTTGGCCCCGCCTCCCGAGTGCATTTTCAAAAAAGTGCTGGTAGAGTAAGGGTTAAGGCACATCAGGTATGAGGCATAGGTACATCAATTGCGCTTTTGGTGGGGTTCCCTTTAACAAGATTCTTCATGCTGCAGTATGAAAACACCAGCCACGTTCGTCTTCGCATATCTGATGGATATACCAGACTATCAAGGCGGAGTTGCAAGGGCCATTCTTTTAAGAGGAGGACCACCCCTTTCTTGAGGTGAATATTTTTGTTTTTAATTACTCATGTTCTCTTGTTTCTGTTGGAATTACTATTTTAAATTTCTTAACGTCTTAATCGCTCACTAACAAATTTCAGCCGCTGTTCTGGTACGTTTAGTTTGTTTCTTTTTACTAACGAAACATTTTGGCCATTGTTCAGGCTCTTTTTATTTCGTTGTTTTACTGGCAGATTTTTGCCAATCTTTGGCACCTTTTATTTTGTTTACGTTTCACTAACACGGTTCTGCAGCAGTTCTGGCAGCTTCTGCTTAGTTTAACTTTACAAACGGTTTGATCCCTAAACCGCTCCGCTCCTCTGATGAACCTGGTGAGTTATCGTCATGGCGTTTTGAGCGTTGTTTACAGTTTGTTTCTGTTCACTAACGGATTATGTTCGCATGTTTTTGCGGATGATTAACCTTTGTTCTGTAGACATTTTACCCGCTTATTCTCAACAAGAGTGCTCTCTGTTCTCTTGTCATAACTAGCAATGGTTACTATTTTTGATAGTTCTTATTCAGATGTCTTTCGTCCTTAAGAGGAGAAGGAATTTTGTCCTTTAAGCAGGATAAGACTAGTGCGAGTTTTAGTACCAGCCTTTAAGAAAATTGTGCTGCGACCTAAACTCCCTTCCTTCTATCCTTGCTTGCAATCTGATTGCATATTTATAGCATGGAAAGTAAGGTATAACTAGAAGTAAATTTACCCCGCTAAGCGTAGCGGGGATATTTACGATTTTATACTTACCTTCCATGTATCCCGGCCTGCCTCCCCTCTCGCTCAGGCCTAGGTGGAATGTTAAGTGATGGCTAGTAGTGGTAATATGGAGGTCAGGACCATGCTAGTAAGTACATTTTTAAGATAGGTTAGAAGTGCCTTAGAATCAGGTCATGTGACCAGATTGCATATTTATAGCATAGAAAGTAAGTATAACTCTCGTAAATATCTCCACTAGTGGGTAAAATATATATAGCGGGGTAAATATATATATATATATACTTATATATATCTATATATGTATATATATCTATATATATATATATATATATATATATATATATATATATATATATATATATATATATATATATATATATATATATATATATATATATATATATATATATTATATATATATATATATATATATATATATATATATATATATATATATATATATATATAATACATACATACAGACAGAGATAGATATATAATATTAGTACAATTTAGTACAAAAATCATGTTGATATGTTATTCCTATTAGGAGATACTGTATTTACATTTTAAGGTTTACAAAAAATGCCAATAAACGAATAGGAAAAAGCTCAGTATGACATTACAGCAACACATTCTCCCACAAAATTTATGTATTTCATTCAAATCTATAATTCCTTTTTATTAGAGTAAAACCTGCTAGAAAAATAAATTGATGAAAATTAGGTATTTATATACATTGCCAAATATACCCTTCAATACTTCAATAACTTTGGGAAAATTGTTTCTAATGAAACAGAAATAACCAATTAATGTTTAATGAAATTCATAAACATTTGCAATGGAATTGCCTCTATGACATCATCAAACACAAATTCATCATACTGTACTGTACAAAAACTTTAAATGCAATTGGAAAATCTTTACAAATCCATATTTCCTGAACGGAATATGATATCAACATGATTTTTGTACCAAATTGGCTCTAAAAGAATGCTCTTTGAAATAAAATTTTACAAAAAAGCATGAGAATATTACAAAAAAAACGTGGGAATATTACAAAAACCATGGAATATTACAAAAACCATGGGAATATTACAAAAACCATGGGAATATTACAAAAAACCATGGGAATATTACAAAAACCATGGGAATATTAAAAAACCATGGGAATATTACAAAAACCATGGGAATATTACAAAAAACCATGGGAATATTACAAAACAAAATAACATGGGAATTTTACAAAAAACCATCAAAATATTACAAAAAAACCCCATGGAAATATTACAAAAAACTATTAGAATTTTCCTTTAAGAAAGTAAAAACTAAGACAGAATTTTGCAAAAGTTACATTGTCGAATTATAAAGTTACATTGCCGAATTATATATGATGGGTATTTTTGAGCACTTAGCTCGCCCTCTACAACTGGAGTCAAATTACTGGACCTCACATTACTGTTAACTTTTCCAGGCAGCTGAAATTGAGCAGAAAAACTTGGAACTCAGAAACAGAAGAGAGAGCAGGCTGTCCAGCCTAATTTGATTCCCATGATTCCAGTCAACATGCCTCAGTATAGTAACACATATGCTTATCCACCAGGGTGGGGTGGTGCCATGCCAATACCCACCTCCATACAGCAAATGCCCATGTACCAAATGCCTATGCAGCCTGGGATTGCACCTGCTGTTTTGCAGCCACCTATGAGCATGACCAACAGCCACTGAGCATTCCACAAGCTCAGAAAACAGTCGCTACTCAGGTTAGTGGAGTTTCTTTTTTTCAATTTGAGAACTTTCAAATAAGGTAACCAGTGAAGTGCCTTAGTTAAGGAGTAATGCTTGTATACAAAAGGTCCCAGGTTTGATTCCCATTGCAAATGCTGCATTGTGTCCTGGAGCAAGACCCCAGGCCCCAGTTTACTCGGCTGCAAAATAAATATCAGCACTGCTGGAAAGTTGACCTTTAATGCACCAGCTTCCTGTTCAAAAGAGTCATTTACTCTCATCCACCCCAAGGAAGCTGGGAATAAGCACTGGCCTGATGGGCCTTCATGCCTCTTATATGAATTTAACTGTTTAGACAGACAAGTATGATGTGTATTTAGGATTGTTCCATTCATCTGTAGCTTTTTGACAAGTACTTAAAATAGATGATGTTGATTTTTTTTTTGGCAGATTAAGGAATGCCTAGAAAGACAAAAGATATAGATTTTGTTTTATATTTTGTATACACACTGTTGCAAAGTATTTTTGTGTATTGCGATAGTCAACTTCTTTATTCCTTTGCATATTATGCAGGCTGCAACTTCTGCTGTAACGCCAGCTGCCAACGCAAGAATGGCAGGGAGACGAGATCCAAGAATTGCTTCGAGAGATCCAAGGATTAGAAGAGCTGCAGCAATTGCGCAGACGCACCAAACTCGAGTCACACAAGCAGGTTCTACCCCTACAACAGTGGCTGCTGCTACTCCAACAGTCACTGCTGCATCAGATCAAACTACAAAAGTTGCAGCTGCTGAGTTGAAGAGAAACCAGATGACAACAGGAGGCAAGAAACCAAATTCCACTGCCCCGGTGAAAATTAAAGTTGAACAATCAAGCCCTCAAAAAAAATCAGCTAGAAATATACCCCCTGCGGCACATGCAAATGTTAAGGTGGAAAAACAAGAAGGAACAGTTTCAAGTCATCAGAAGGAAGAAGGAAAAGAATCAAAAGATCTGAGAAGAAAAGGTAAACAACTCCCTGTGAATCAAAAGGAAACTGTTAGTGATCGTAAGACTGCAACTCAAAAACCTCATGTTAAACCAGCTGAAAACGAAAAAATTAAGAGACTCGTGGCACTTGAAAAAGAATTGGAGTTTGATAAAGATGAGGTCATAAACATCGAGCAAGCAGAGGATGTCAAAGTGAAAACTGAGGCACAGGACAAGGTGAAAATTGCAGTTGAAAGAAACCTCAGGGAGGGTTCCAAAGATTCTAAAGAGGGATCAAGGAGTCCAAGGGGTGGTGGTAAACCTTTAAAAACAGGTGACAGGAAAAGGGGGCCCAGCAAAAGGTCACACCGTATATCTTCAAAGAATCGATCCCAATCTCGTTCCCGATCTAGGTCCCGATCTAGATCACCATCGGGTAGAAAGTATAAGTATACGGAGCAGGAGGCGAAGCAGTGAAGAGCACGAGAAAAAAGATAGGGATAAAGGAAGGGACCGACGTGATAGCAGAGAAAAGTATTCTGATGATCGAGAGAGGAGGGGTGTCGTCAGAAAAGAGGAAAATGCAAGAGATGTGAAGAGGGAAGATGCAAGAGGTGAACCCCTGAAGAGGAAAACCCCTCCAAGGGACCTCAGAAGGGGGTCGGAGCCGTTGAAAGAGAAAGCAAGATATGACAATATTGAGGATATTCAGCAGCAGAAAAGGCAGCGGATGCTTGGCAATGAATACGATGGCATGGATGATAGACTAGGGCAAGCTCCTGGCGATTGGTATGTAGATGATTTATTATAGCAAGGCCTTATAGGTCTAGTGAGATGTAGCACTTTTTAAATATGTGGAAAAACATTGCATTCTGGGTAAAAGCCCTTTAAATCTTTGAAAAAGCTTCTAGTTTTTCAGTGTAATATTCAATCAAAGTTTCAAGATTTTGAACTTTGTGATGTCATCAGATGAACACAGATTGATATCCTTAAGTAATTCTTTAAAGTGTATTCTTCAATTTAATCAGTTGTAAGTTTAAGTTCTTCTTTGCTGATTACCCATTGTCCTCGTGGTATAATCAAGTTTGAAAATGTTTGGATGGAATCGGATATTGACCTAAATATATTTTAGAAAGGATTGAAAAACAAAGGATTTACATAAACAATTGTCTAACATGAACATATGCCACAAATTATTGCACAATAATTCCACCTAAAACGAAAATGCTGTAAAATGGTCAGCTTTTAACTGACTTTGATGGGAGTTTTTGCTCTATTAAGCATGGTCCATTCTATATTTTGAATTATTTAAGCTCTTGTTGTCTCTAGATGTTATCAGACCTGAAGATTTTAAATGCTGTAAAATGGTTAATTTTTAAGTGATTAAACTTTATTTTCATGGTTAATAGCATATTTTCTTCCAATTATTATGTCATCACCCACATATACATAATTACATATATGTGGGAATGAGATATTGTATATTGTCACTTTGCTGTGTAGGCAAAGAACTGCCTGTACCTCCTACACTACATGGCCACCCCCTTGATATTAGGGGAAGGGGCTGGTGTGGCCAAAAAAAAGGTGACTCATACGGTGACCTCATGTTAGGGTCATAAGTTCTTCAAACCGGACAAAATTTGGTGATTTTTGCGCCTTTCCGTGTGTGTGTGTATGTGTGTGTATGCAAGAATTAATTTTGTGTCGCTTATAACTCAAAAATTGTAATACACACATGAGCCAAAATTGGTGGAAGGGTACCCCTGGCTTGGAACTTTTGTCTCCAAACGTTTGGGGTACGTCACTAGTCAAATGGAACAAGGGTTTGGTGATGGCTGTATCTTTTGTAGAGCTGTGACCATTTAGCATGTACACGCTACACGCTCGCAAAACCTTGTAAACGTTTACTAAATACTTTATTGCGAGTAATCGTTTTTCATAGTCAGTCTTGCCGTTGAAAATCAATATGATCATTCATGATTCAAATCACACACACATTCAGCTGACAAAATTCCAATCAATGACTTTTTACAAAATGTAAACCCGATTAGCATAAACCTTTTTAAATGTGAGAATCACAAATGCGCAGTAATCACCTATGAATGGGGATATTATGCACTTTGATTTCGAAGAAATCATGTTCGGCTAAACTCAGTTTGAAAAGGTCTATTACAATGAGACCCTTAGGTAGTCTAGTTTGTCAACTATTTCCGAGAGACACTTGTGACAGCTTTTAGAAAAATATAAATTACCGTAGATTTGTAATAAACTAATGAAATTTTCTCAAACCTTTACGAAAATACCACTACACAACAAGCACCTTGGAGTAATTCTGAGAGTGTAGTGAATGCATTTTTACATTGGGGTTTGTTAGAATTATTTTGTCCATCAAGAGAAGAGGGTGGGGCAGTGTATTATTGCACAGTACTTTAGAAAACATTTGTGAAAGGTGCTTTATAGAGTGGGGGTCTACCTCCCCATGATATGAACCCCATCCTACATCCTGAATTCTCATCGTCATTTACTATTGAGAGGCAGTTTAGGTACTTGAAGATTATTTGCATAGAAATTGATTGTCTTTTCGTTTTTCATTTTCTAGGGGACATGGAGAATGGCAGAGAGGTTTTGATCCAAGAGATCCTTCGTTTGATCAACGGATGCATCCTAATCAACCATTGCTGTCACCTAATCACCAGTTGCTTTCCCCTTCCTCAAGACAACAATTTAGGCGAAGGAGTAGTATTGACCCCTCCGTGACGATACCAAAGGAGCTGTCCCTGGATAAACTGGAGATCATAATGCAGCAGGTATGATTATGTGCATATTACTCTGGCAGCTGTTTTTGGCCAGGGGGTTGCCACTAGTTTCGGGAAACCTTTTTTCAATCTTGTCAGGGAGTGATAGGAAAATGTTGTATATAAACAACATTTTGATTTAATTAAGCCCTCCCAGAGCTCAAAAAAATCTACTGTTCCGGCAGTTATAACCACGTGAAAAATGGATTCGCGGGAAGAAACAATTTTTTTTTTTATAGATTTTGAGAGTAAACAACAGCATATGTGGTAAATATGTGCTCTAAAAATGTCCCCAATGTAATTGTGTAATGAAAGGTACATTAAACTGCAAAAGAGGGAAGTACATGAAGATGTATTCACCACTACATTAATATTTTTTCTATCACAACTTTTGTGGAAAGATTTTTGACACTTTTATTCAGAACCGTGGGAAATTTTATAATAATTCCAACTCCGAGACCTGTTGGGGAGGCTACCCCCACTCCTTTTTGGGGGATTCTGTGGTTCCACCCCTGGTTTTGAGGTACCTGATTTGATACAAAAGCAAATTATTTTTTAAGCGACCTTGGTTGTACCAATAAATTCACTCTACTAAAAAGAGAATTGAAAAGTTGATAGGTATATGACCACAGTAATATATAGATTAGTTACCTTTGCCCTTACAATATCAAGGAAATAGCCCTATTGTGTACACCTCCCTGTTCTTTCGAAGTTCATATATCGTGCTTTTATTGAATTGCTTTTATTGCATTGCCTATGATAAGAATTCCAGTGATTCTGAAGATTTTTTACTGTTGTTCAATTTCTATCCATTAACAGGCTGACAGAAGGTTACACTCTGGCGAAATTAGTCATGATGAACATCAGAAACTTCTCAGGGAACTCAACGAGGTTTACAAATTTCAGAAGATGAAGGAACTAGACAGGCATCCACCGCCTTACAGGAGAGGGGATCCTATGAATCGTGAATTCAGATATCACATTGGAGGAGGTTTGATTGATAGAGCACACGGTGACCCAAACGATCCTGTTCTTATGAACATAGCCCGCAAGATTGCCTACCAGAAGCGTCTGGAAGGACCAAGGGTACCCCACGAGGACATGAAAATGCAAGAAAGTTTAGATTTTGAAGGAGATGTTGATTTAAGGATGCGTGATCCCAGATTTAAAGGTCCACCAGAGGACGGATTTTGGCCACCTTTAAAGGCGCATCAGGGTGAAGTCGAATCGAACGATGGGGGCGATAGGTTTGCAATGAGGAATCAGAAAGAAAGAGAGAGCAATGGGGAGAAAGTACGAACAGGCAAAGGTGCGACTGAGTTTGATACAGAGCCGGTCTCTGACTCTGATGAAAGGGACATGGAAGATGTGAGTGGCCAGGCATCTATTCCTGAGGAGAGCATATTGAATGAGAGTTCAGATGTTGCTGAAAAGAAACAGGATGCAAGTGAAGGTGAAATACTTTCGAAGGATAAGGAATCTAACAAGGAAGAGAAAGAAAGTGAAATAAGACGAACAGAAAACAGAGTGAAAGAAAAGGATGCTGGCATTGCAGGGAAGGGAAAGGGGAGAAAACTTAGCAATAAATCTTCTAAAAAAGATGTTAAGGATGAGGGAAAAGCAGTTGCTGAATTGGTTACAGAGAGTAGAAAGAAAGACGAAGGAAGCAAAAAAGAAAATGAAGAGAAAATTGCTAAGCAAAGTAAGACCCTTTCTGAATCGGAAAAGAAATTAGATGTCATTTCAGATGCAGAACCGGTGACAAAAAAAGACAAAGAACTGGAAAAAGATGGGAAGAAAATGGAACATGATCAGAAGAAGAAAGTGGAGGGTGATAAAAAGGAAAGTGATAAAAAGAAAATGGAAAGTAATAAAAAGAAAGTGGAAAGTGATGAAAAGAAAGTAGAAAGTGATAAAGAGAAAGTAGAAAGTGATAAAGAGAAAGAAAGTGATGGATCAAAAATGGAAAATGACAAAAAGAAAATGGAAAGTGACAAAAAGAAAATGGAAAGTGACAAAAAGAAAATGGAAAGTGAGAAGAAGATGGAAAGTGAGAAGAAGATGGAAAGTGAGAAGAAGATGGAAAGTGAGAAGAAGATGGAAAGTGAGAAGAAGATGGAAAGTGAGAAGAAGATGGAAAGTGAGAAGAAGATCGAAAGTGAGAAGAAGAAAGTAGAAAAGGATAAGAAAAATGAAAAGAAGAGTTTGCCAAAGAAAGTCATTGATACGAGCAAGAAAGAAATACCAGGAGTGGAGAAGAAGGAGAAGGAGGCTTCTACTGAAGAAAAAGACACTGGAGAAATGAATGCAAAGGTTAGAAGAAGGTGATGACATAAAGCCAAGCTCAGAGGAGGCTACAAAGATTATTGAGGAAATTGGAGTAGAGGATGGTGCTGATGTAGATGAAAGAAAGCTTGTTCAAGATGCACCAGAACGGTTTAAACGAAAGGATGAGTTTGATGATAATGTGCTCCCTGCTGCCTTCAGAGATTCTGTGGATCCAAGTATAATGGACCAAGAAGCCTTTGCAGACCAGGACATGAGAGATCCAGCAATTATCCAACATTCCTTGTCAGGTGAACATCCCAGAAGATGGAGCGACGTTCCAAGAAATTACTTTGATGAAGAGGGTCGTCGGTTGTCTAATGAAGGGGATGAGATGTTGAAGGAGGGAACACCTACTCTGGATGCTGAAAAAGATGTTGACATGAGGGTTGGAGTGCGTGGAATGGAACAAAGGTAAGTGATGTATGGAAGGTATCAGAATAGGGGGCACACTGCACATCCCCAATAATTTCTTCCAAAGCAGTTTGCATTTCTTTTCTAAATGCCCAAAAAGAATATGGCCATATTAAAGTAAATCTCTTTTTAAAATAAGGTGTCCAATCCTCACTCCCTCTCTCTCCCGAAAAAACAAACATAAATCACCACCCTTGTTAAAACATCTATGCCTACATGTGTGTATGTGTTACATTGTGTAAAAATAATTTCTCTTGTTCTTATTAGAGTCTGTACATTCATCTGAAATTGTGTTTGATACAATACTGATGAACATGTTTAAAATGTATCTCGTTTTATTTAGAGATTTCTTCATGTATAAACAGAAAAACAATTGTTGTGATGCTTAAAATTGCTTTGATTTTATTGAAATCAATGCAAAAGTTATGTATAATTGGGAGTGAATCCAATACCAATTTTGTGTCGAAAAGAAATCAAACAGGATATTTTTTGTTGTTACATGTATTTTGCAAGCAAAATTAAATAGCCTGAAAGACATCATCCAAGATTCTATTTCTGTGGTCTCAAACTTTTTCTGATAGTTTCTTCATCTTGTAGTTATATTCTGGAAATATAAGGCATACTTGCGTGCTGGATTGTATTTTATGTTTTTTTTCCTCACCATTTTCTCCTTTCATTTGTTTTAGCAGTAAAGTCCGTCTGGGAGGGTATCGCATCCCAAGGCGTGCACCTGAGAAGCCTTCAGTTAAAGAAATACCATCACTGTTTTCGAAGGAGATATTAAGGGAGGCGGAAATTGCCAAGAATCGTTTCATGCAGGCCCTGCGTGAGAAGGAGGCACGAGCAGCAGCAGAGTTGTCCTCTCGTCCTCGAATAAGGGATCCTCGCGGTATTAATGTGCCACCTTCTCACAGGAGGGAGATGCTGGAGAGAATGAGGGATGCTCCAAGGAGAGATCTGCGCAATCCACCTTCTCTTATGAATTTTAATGAAAGGGAGGAGATGAGTGGAATACCCAGGGAGGATATTGGTGGAAGACTTAGAGAAGAGATGAGTGGAAGACCCAGAGAAGAGATGGGTGGAAGACCCAGAGAAGAGATGGGTGGAAGACCCAGAGAAGAGATGGGTGGAAGACCCAGAGAAGAGATGAGTGGAAGACTCAGAGAAGAGATGGGTGGAAGACCCAGAGAAGAGATGGGTGGAAGACCCAGAGAAGAGATCGGGGGAAGACCCAGAGAAGAGATTGGAGGAAGACCCAGGGAAGAAATGGGTGGAATACCCAGGGAGGTGCGGCGGCCTCTACGTGAAGATAGGAATATTGATCCAACTCTACCTCCAAGGCTTCATCAAATTCGGGGATCAGAGAGGAGAGGGTCCCCTCACCGATCACCTCATGGGTCTCCTCACCATTTTCCTGAGCATATGCAGGAACCATACTGTGGACCGCTCCGGGACAATTTTGAGCCTCACCAAGATTTGGAAAGGCACCATAGAGACAGTCCACCAATGGAAGGACCATTTCACAGAGAATTTCCTCCTGGTAGGGAGAGATTTCTCAGACCTAGAAATGAGGAACTTAGACAAGTGGAAAGAAAACTTCCAGGTCACCCAGAATCAGGTTTTGAAGAAAGGATACCTGTACCTCATCCAGACTTTGTTCGATTTCGTGAACCAGGAAATGGAGATCCATTATTCCTGCATTCAGCACCGCATCCGCATGAAGGGCCAGGACCTCGATTTATGATGCTTAAGGAGCAAGAATTTATTCTTCCGCATCGGCCTCATCCTGGCATGCAAGAACAAATGTTTATACAACTTCCATACAATTTTGATTCTCACTTAGTAAGAGATCCAAATGATCCACAACTCAGGGGATTTCTGGGGCCGGAGATTCCTGGTCCAGGGCACGACCCAAGATTTCAGGTTCCTCAGAATATGGATATGCAAATACGACATGACATGCCTCAGCTTCATGGACTGCCTCTACCCATACCTCTGCCCCATCCACAAGATGTAAGATCCCAGGATTCACAGTTCCCACACCAAGATCATGGACCGCCTGTGCTTCAACCAGAGATACCTCAAATGCATGGCCAAGGACCACAGTTTGATCAAGATGCTATGAATGTCAGACCTAACTTTGGGCCTGCCATTGGACAACCACAAATGATCACAGAGTCCCAGAATATGATACCAAGTGCCACCACATCTGGTTTTCCTGCTATGAACCCTCCAATGTCAAGTGGAGCTCCATCTTTGCCTAATCCTCACCGGTTTCTAGGACTGCAGATTGGAAAACCAGGTATAGTCACACTTTAGGTGTTACATCTCTAGTACAACTACAGTCCACCACGTCCTCCTTAATTACCTTCTCTGTACAAACTTCCCAGAGCTTCCTTCGCTTCCCACAACTCGATAGCCGAGCTCTTTCAGGAAAACCCTCCCTGTACAACCATATTTAGTTCTCTTCCACCTCCCTTTCTCTACTTTCTACTTTCTCTACTTTTTTTTTCACCCATGCACTTCCTCTCTTGTTCCCAGCTTTCTGGCTTGTACTTCCTGTGTTTCTCTCAATCACCCCCTGTTTTCTTTTCTTCCAACATGTGGAATGATCTAACCTCTTGGACACAATTTAAGCCTCCCTATCGTGGTGCCGTTAAGCCCTCAAACAAACAAAATGTTTTTCGTGTATTGAAGGTATAAATCTTGAGTGAGAACTTGATCATTTATTGGCATGGCATGGGTTGTTATTTGTAGTTTTAAAGGTCTGTGGACATGGAGCTATTACTATATTGATTGAACGAGTATTAAAATCTCAGCAGGTCAGTTTTAGAATTTTGAGAAAAGCACTTGGTTTTTGAGTTATGGCGATCAAATCTTTATCAGTTTAAAAATTCATGTGAAAAGTGTTATGTATGCTTTCAGCTTTATGCAATTCTTTAAATTTCTTCCTAAATCTTGGTCCCTGAGAGTGATTGGAAAGTTTATTCGGTATTTCTCCTAGAATTTGGTTGGGGACATGGCAAAGATTCAAAAAGCTCTGGTCAGTATTTTGTGCCACTTCAAAGAATTATGATAGACATTTATAAAACAAAAGATTTTCTCAAGAAAATATACCAAGGTCACTCTTTAATACTTGACAAAATT
Organism: Chiridota heheva; assembly: GCA_020152595.1. Lineage (NCBI taxonomy): Eukaryota > Metazoa > Echinodermata > Holothuroidea > Apodida > Chiridotidae > Chiridota > Chiridota heheva. Next base: position 304,479 of record JAIGNY010003844.1, read on the forward strand.
TGCATGGAAAATGCAAATTGGTACCCTAGATTTAAAAACGCTTGAAGGTCAATGTTTAACCGATTTTGATTGTAGTTTTGGCTACTATGATGGTTTAAAACTAGATTTTAAGCAATTTGGCTTATATTGCCTTTTCATGTCCATTTACCTTTTAAGATTTGACTAATATTGCCTCTTCATGTCCATTTACCTTTTAAGATTTGGCTAATATTGCCTCTTCATCTCCATTTACCTTTTAAGTCTGTGTGGGAATATAAGTTTTCAAATCTGATCAAAATGGAAAAGGTTGAAACAAATTTGTGAGGCTGTCTTAGAAACCTCAGTTTTTGATGTCTGTAATTAAAAATTTAAGGGCTCAGTAGCAGTTTTTGATGTCTGTAATTAAAGATGTTAAGGGCTCAGTGGCAGTTTTTGATGTCTGTAATTCAAGATGTTAAGGGCTCTGGCAGTTTTTGATGTCTGTAATTAAGGATGTTAGGGGCTCGGTGGCAGTTTTTGATGTCTGTTATTAAAAATGTTAAGGGCTCAGTGGCAGTTTTTGATGTCTTTAATTAAAGATGTTAAGGGCTTTGGCAGTTTTTGATGTCAGTAATTAAAGATGTTAAGGGCTCAGTGGCAGTTTTTAATGTCAGTAATTAAAGATGTTAAGGGCTTTGGCAGTTTTTGATGTCTGTAATTAAAGATGTTAAGGGCTCAGTGGCAGTTTTTAATGTCTGTAATTAAAGATGTTAAGGGCTCAATGGCAGTTTTTGATGTCTGTAATTAAAGATGTGAAGGGCTCAGTGGGCAGTTTTTAATGTCTGTAATTAAAGATGTTAAGGGCTTTGGCAGTTTTTGATGTCAGTAATTAAAGATGTTAGGGGCTCGGTGGCAGTTTTTGATGTCTGTTATTAAGGATGTTAAGGGCTCAATGGCAGTTTTTGATGTCTGTAATTAAAGATAAGGGCTCAGTGGCAGTTTTTAATGTCTGTAATTAAAGATGTTAAGGGCTCAATGGCAGTTTTTGATGTCAGTAATTAAAGATGTTAAGGGCTCAGTGGCAGTTTTTGATGTCAGTAATTAAAGATGTTAAGGGCTCAGTGGCAGTTTTTGATGTCAGTAATTAAAGATGTTAAGGGCTTTGGCAGTTTTTGATGTCAGTAATTAAAGATGTTAAGGGCTTTGGCAGTTTTTAATGTCAGTAATTAAAGATGTTAAGGGCTTTGGCAGTTTTTGATGTCAGTAATTAAAGATGTTAAGGGCTCGGTGGCAGTTTTTAATGTCTGTAATTAAAGATGTTAAGGGCTCAATGGCAGTTTTTGATGTCTGTAATTAAAGATGTTAAGGGCTCGGTGGCAGTTTTTAATGTCTGTAATTAAAGATGTTAAAGGCTCAATGGCAGTTTTTGATGTCTGTAATTAAAGATGTTAAGGGCTCAGTGGCAGTTTTTAATGTCTGTAATTAAAGATGTTAAGGGCTCAATGGCAGTTTTTGATGTCTGTAATTAAAGATGTTAAGGGCTCAGTGGCAGTTTTTATTGTCAGTAATTAAAGATGTTAAGGGCTCAATGGCAGTTTTTGATGTCAGTAATTAAAGATGTTAAGGGCTTTGGCAGTTTTTGATGTCAGTAATTAAAGATGAGGGCTTTGTTTTAATTCAGTAATTAAAGATGGGCTTTGGCAGTTTTTGATGTCAGTAATTAAAGATGTTAAGGGCTTTGGCAGTTTTTGATGTCAGTAATTAAAGATGTTAAGGGCTTTGGCAGTTTTTAATGTCAGTAATTAAAGATGTTAAGGGCTTTGGCAGTTTTTGATGTCAGTAATTAAAGATATTAAGGGCTCTGGCAGATTGGTTTACTTTCACCAAGTCATACAAAAGACTTAATAGAATAGAACCTGTTGCTTTGTCTGCTGTTTGGCTTTAATGAGTACATAGCAGGGTAGTAAGTTGGTAAGGGACATTTTGCGCCATTAATGGATAAGGCCCCACAAACTTGTCAACAATCTCAGTTTGTATGGATGGTGCAAAAGCTGTGCTGTTTTTCCTTTTTGTGTGAGCATAACTGATAGATTTTCCATTAAATTTGATTGGAAAGTTTGAAACACTCTTCAATCAATCATTATTTATATCTGCTGGTAGTTTTGAAGTTCACATGATTCATTTTTCAGCAACTCCACCACCTCAAGATAATTCCGCAACGACGCAAGTGGACGTCAGCAGCCTGCTTAACAATCTTCTCTCATGGGGCATCATCAACAATGCCTCATCTCAGTCTCCTAAAGAGGACAGAACTGAAACTCCGCCCCCAGGTGGAAACAAGGTCGCAAAAGCAGCCAAGGCAAACAGAAAGAAGAAGAGGAAGGAAGATCCAGATAAAGAAGTCGAGGAAGATGCTGCCAAAGCCCAAGAAGCCGAGACTGGCACAACCGGAAGAACTTGCCATGAATAAGAGTCAGCTAACTGTACCTCCTTTGTCATTTAAATCAGATGTCTTGAAAAAGTGAGTGTTTTCTATGTAGCCATGTTAGCGACTCATACCTTAAATGATTAGTTAGTAATGTCATTCCGTGGCGGTAATTTATTGGCTTGTCTGTGCATGGTTGGTGATTGTGTAAACATTTTGACCAATCAGAAACGTTGGATTGCATTATTCTGATCTCCGTTGTAGCCATGATATGTGGCCTTGAGGAAACTGCTTTGGTTCTTTATCATTTGGGAGAGATTAAAATTTGAAACTTCTAAATTGAAAGTTCCTTTGCATATATATATATATCTTCAAAATTTCTTTGGTTTGTAAATCAAACTTCACTGACTCTTAGTATTGTCCTAACATATGCAATAGTGTTGGGTCAAATTTCAATAAAATATGTAAAGGCTTTTGGGATTGTGAGACTGATATAACTAACTACCAGTCTGATTCCAGCCATTTCTACACAAAGTACAAAGAACTTCGATTTGAATATCTCCTTTAAAGAGAAAATCATTTTAGAATACTTCTGCTCCATTTGTTCCATATATGAGATACTTGACCAGTAAACATTTAATCGTAAAGAGGGAATCTTGTCTCAAGATAAGTGCTTGACTTGTCACCAATAAATCTGATATATACTAAATAATGTCACTTCCACAGCGCTAATTGACTGGCTTTTGGGTGATTGTGGAAATATTTCAACCAATCAGAAACATTGGAATATACCGTATTTTCTCTAATAAACGCCCCCTCTAAACCCCCTCCCCGTTATTTTTCATACTTTCAGGATGTAACAACGTACGTTTAACTTACCAAATGTGACTTGAAAAGGCTGTAAGTCGAACGTAACCAAGCAGAAAATATGCAAAGAGTATATTCCAATAATAATTCATGCACAATAATGCTAAAAACACAAAAATTGCTTGAAAAAACTAATACCAAAGGCCTAAAAGGAATTGCCGTTCTTTTGTAAGTTACATTTTTTTCTTCATACATTACCCTCCAATAAAGGCCCCCTGTTTTCCAAATGCAACGCCCCGGGGGCGTTTATTAGAGAAAATACGGTTGTGTATTTTTATCTCCACGTTAACATGATATCTAGCCTTTAAGGCGTATTGACTTGAAAAAAAATGGTCTTGTCCTACTGAATACTCAGACTGTGGGAACTACTTAAAGTATTTTCTGGGACTTTATGCTTGAGAAAAGTAGATGATAAATGGTAGATAGAAAACTTATGAATCTCAAAGAGTCAAAATTTAAAAAGAAATTGATTTGAATAATTGAAAATACTTCAAATGCATTTTTTGAGAAAGGGGGTTTATGAGAATTTTGGGTACCCCACCCAAATCATAAATTCCCCCAAGATTCTCTTCGTCCACCTGAATCCAGGGATTAATGTCATCTCAGGTACTTCATAGGTAGGTTAGACATCCTCAGAAATTACCACTATGTAGTCTCCATGATCTTGTTCTCATATTTGTGGATTATTCATCTTGAAATTGATGAAATGATTATGAAAAATTGAATGAGATTGAAACGCATCAAAACTTAATCGCACAATCTTCCTACTCATCACAGGCGTTATGCTGGGGTAATACATTCCATTATATCCGGCACCCAGTGTTCCTCGTGTGGGATTCGTTTTACCCTAGACGATATGGAGAACTACCGTAAACACCTCGATTGGCATTTCCGTCAAAATCGCAAAGAGAAAGACGGTGCAAAGGCTGCCACATCACGCAAGTGGTACTACGAGATAAATGAATGGTTACTGTATGAAGAGATTGATGACACCGGGGAAGGCAGTAAGGAAAAATTCATATTTCATCTTATTCATGAAAATACTGTAATTCTTCAGTTTTAGGATTCAGTCTAGTTAAGCTTCTTCCAAGCCACGGAAAATGAATTTTTTGTTCATTCTTGGATATTTCTGATTATTTGTGGCTTATAAAACAAGTGATTAACCAAAGTTTCTGTCGTTAGATGAGAGGATACATTGCCTTCTGGACAAGGACCACCAGCTTATTGCAGGTTAACTCCCCACTTCTTATCTTTTCAGCGATCAAATGCTAAAGATAAGTCTGTAAAAGAGCATACATTTTTTATGCCGCCACCTGCTTTCTTTAAAGAGGCATAAAATTAAATTAAGTATACAACACATACACCCTTAAAGGAGACTCGCATCTCAACTTTACAGAATTGAAAAATCTAGAACTCAAATGAGTCTAAACTTTGAAGACCCTTTCACCTCAAATTTGTTACTCTGAAGATATCCTTAATAAATTTGGTTGTTTGCTGTAACTCTACCAGCCCAACATTATACCTATCTACTTAATCTTGTTTTAGTTGGTCTTAAAATGGCTATATTTTAGTGTGTAAAATATATATAGATTTTTTTTTTTAATAGACTTTAAAAATATTTTTACCTGCCCACTAACCTAACTTTTTTAACCCTTAAATACCTAGACCAAGCGTGTCATGCTCGATTGGGGACATACTTTTTCAAAAAATTATTGTTCTTTGTCAAATAGGCCCACAGCAGTGATCTTGATATCATTTGAAAGATCTCTTAATAGTTCTTTCAGAAAATATAATGACGGGGGTTATGTTAAATAATTTTGCGAAAAAGTGGATTAAAAAAGAGAGAGTTTTAAAAATGCTCAAATTTAACGAAAAACTTTTTTTTTCTTCAAAAGCTTCCTTGCCACACTTCCAGATCCAGCTTTTGCTTGAAAAGCTGTGAACAACTGTCAAAGACATCAAAGTATCCAACTCCAGTCGAATTTTGACTGCTCCTACCATCAATAAAAAAAAAATTGGCAAAATTTGTGCCAAATTTGATGATTTTTAGCCTTTTGAGACCAAAATTTTGAAAAAATTGTCAGTTCTGATCGCAATACACCTACTGTACGTGAAATGTATTGTAAGAAAGGCCCAGCCATGTACTTTCGATTGATATCAAAAAGAGCAAGTACCCCCTCTCTAAACACATTTCATTTAAGTAATTATAAAGCTCTTTCACACTTAGTCACTTTGGTCTAGTGGCAAATCTCTGTGCACAGAACGCAGATGGACCTCGTTCGATTCCTATTCCATTCCTTAGTTTTTCCGCTAGTAATGCAACAGTGATTTTTTTGTTTATTTTCATTGTATTTGCATGTTTTGCTTTGAGAAAAAAAATTAGACTGGTATCAATGGAAAAGAAATCTCACAGACAATCTAAATATGTAAAAAAATCCTTATTTTTCATTACTCACAAGAAAAAATCAAAGCTAAAAATATTGGCCTAATTTGGCCTAAAATGTGCAAATTTGCATGTTTTTGTCAGTAATTTCTTTATTTTGACTTTTTTATTGAAAAGTTGATTGTCTTATCTTTTATATAAACTAAACTTGCAGTGGTAGAAAACGAAAGGAAACTTGTGAAAATTAATTTAGAAAAGAAAATTCCGATAATTTTTTGTCTCATTTTGAACTGCTGGGTCTTTGAGGGTTAAGCGAGTTGTGTTACAGCAAACAATAATGAAATATGGATGTCCTAAACAATACTTACTCTAGGTATTGGAGTCTTTTTGTGTATGGATATAATTCTGATTTTCAATAATATTAATTCTATCCTTATTCTTCTCTCTCTACCTCAGCTCGTAGCACATTCTTTGAGCACCAGCAAGCGATCAACCAGGACATTGCCATGCAGGTACAGCAGGGGAGCCATGTCCCAGTGTCGGGCAATGCAGAGGATGAGGTAATGCCATCAATGAGATTGGTAATGGTTTGCATGTCGGGCTGCCCATTCTGCAGGCATGAGGCCTGATGTTTTAAAGCATAGGGTCAAAATTGGGAAAAAGTGGATGGGACCCTCTCTCATACCCCTCCCCCCTATTTCAGGGTTTTGTTTTCTTTATTTTTTAACATCTCTTAGAATACAATTTGAATGGAAGACCTTCACAGTCCCCTGGGTTAGATTATATTGATCAGCCCGATGTGCTTTTCATGTTTTGTCTTTTATCTATGATCAGGCATAAATGTTACAGAAATTGTTTGCATTAGGCTGCATATTTTTACAGACATGAGACCATATATTTTAACATGGAAGTCAAAGCCAGGTAAGTGGTAACATTTTAGGCACTTCAACCCCCTCCTTCCTGTTCAGTGAAGACCTCTGTGGTCTAGTGGTCATAGCATCAGCTTGACAAGCTAGAGGGCCCAAGTTCAATTCTTGGTGGATTTTTGGTTCTAATGTGATAGCATCAGGAATCTATGCGGTCATGGTGGCGTGTGTGTATTTGTGGTGGCCAGCTCATAAACGCGATATCTCAAGAACGATACAGTGGATTCATGTAACATGTGGTACACAGATGGTCCGTAAATGTGCCCTATTGTTTTTGAGGGTGATGTCATTCATATTAATGAGTAGGCGGGGCTTAATGTAAAAATCTTGAAATATTCATATTTTAACAACCGTATGTCTGTTTTGTTTCATATGGTTTTGATTATGATCTTAGCTGGTTGGTGTGTATATGTCCATGATGTAAAAACAATAAATTTCATTGATATGCATAGTGGGCGGGGCTTAATATGATTTTTCTGAGATAAGCTTGTAAACACGGTATCTCAGAATGGTAAACTGGATTTATGTCATATTTGGTACACAGATAGCCCATGATTCGTAATTGTGCCCTATTGTTTTTGCTGGTGATGTCATGCATAATAATGAGTAGGCGGGGCTTAATGTAAAAATCTATATTTTAACAACCACATGTCTGTTTTCTTTCATATGTGGTATAATTATGATATTAGCTAGTCTGTATGTGTTCATGGTATAAAAAGACATTGACTTTCATGAATATGCGTGCGTAGTGGGCAAGGCTTAATATGATTTTGTAAACAAAATTCTCAAAAACTATGAACTGGATTCATGTCATGTTTGGTAGGTACACAGATAGCTCTAGATATGTTCTAATGTTTTGGTAGTGATATGCATATTAATAAATGGGTGGGGGCTAAAATGAAAATTTTGAAACAGTTATAAATGAGCAAGTGTATGTCCATTTTGCGTCATATTGGGCATGATGATACTGTTGGTTATTGTGTACGTGCTTATGTTATTAACAGATGCCATTGATATGCATGGTAGGCATGGCTTAATGTGAAAGTGCCAACGGATGTAAACACCATACACATGAACAGTATATCGGATTTATGTCATATGTCATACACAAATGAGTCATGGTCTGTACATATGTTCTAATGTTGTGGTAGTTATGTCATGAATATTAATGAGTAGTGAGGCTTACTGACAAATTCTTGAAATAGGATAAATGATAAACAGTATTTGCATCATACTTGCTATGGTAGTGTTGTTAATTATTGTGCACATGCTAATGTTGTCAATAGGTTATATTTTATTGATCTACATGGTGGGTATGACTTCTGAATAAATATCGTGGAACAAATATTTCATGATATGCAATGACATGACACTTAATACAAAATTTGCAAATCAATTATATGAAAAAAGCTTTGGAACCACAAAACCTTTTGGTTCTGGTTATTAACCAGTGTTTCGCAACTGGTTTATCAAATGGCCATGGACATCTCTATATAACCTTAGATGTTGAGAAGAGGATGTAAAATACCCTATCTAGAACAACCTTCTCGTATCGACAGCGTTCATATTACCTGTCTTAGAACTGGTCACACCCACCTCACTCACTCCCACCTCACTCACTCCCACCTCACTCACTCCCACCTCACTCACTCCCACCTCCTTATTGGCTCCCCCCAACTCCTCTGGAACAATTGCCACTGCACCCTCACAATCTATCACGTTTCTCTTGCTTGCCCCCTGTACAACCTTCTTAGCTTCCCTCGCTCCCCACAACTCAATTGCTGAGTTCTTCCAGAAAAATTCGGATAGAATTATCTCCTTCCTTTATCTTGCTTCCCTCTATAACCATATTTAATTCTCCCCTTCCACCCCCTCTCTACTTTGTTTATATTTCACCCATGCACCTCCTCTCTCGATCACAGCTTTCTGAAGTTTTGTTCTTGAATTTCTCTCATTCTCCCCCTGTTCCCTTTCCTTCCTACCTCTAGAATGATCTGACCTCTCAGACACAATTTGACCCTCGTTGTTGTGGTGCAGTTAAGCCCTTATCAAACAAACAAACTAGAACATTGGATACTCATTTTATTAGAAAATCTTGATCAGCTTTGGACTGGATTATAGTAGTGTCTTCACCTTATTTGATATTTTATGACGAAATCATCCTGCATTGAACGATGTTGAAATGTTTTTCCATTACACATGCCACTATGATTTTTATCTGCATTTCTATAGACTTTTCAATCTGATTTCCTTCATGTCTCAACGGATACTGAAATCTGCCATCAAAGTCACTATTAAATTTTTTTTTCTTCATATTTACAGTATTGTCAAATCTGCCACGAGGCATTTGAGCAGTACTGGGATGAGGAGGAAGAAGAGTGGCACTTAAAGGACGCCATAAAGGTCAATCACAAAACGTATCATCCTCTTTGCTATGAAGACCTCCAGAATGTAAGTAGCCGAATCAGCAGTTGGGATACCTGGACGAGGGAACAACTGGGCGCAAGTAGGGTCTTTGAGGAAACTGGTGGGAAGGCCCCCTTAAAACATGCTGTATTGCTTCTGATACAGGTGCTGCCAATATGTAGATTTTTCTCGTGCCCATGTGGTCCCATCTCCTTTTTTGTGCCCAAATGGTGCTCCACTAAAAACAACATTTAGGATCTCAATTGCTCATTGTGAAAAAAAGCTGCTCTTTCAAAGGCACAAGCTGCCAGTCTTCCTTTGTGTATGGGTACCCCTGATATGGACCCCATCCCATTTCCTCTGGGCCGGGCACATTCTTGCACCCACTGACATGGTTCTTGCATTCTCAGCTCTTGTTGCAATAAAATAAGAATAAAAATGGGCAATAACTGATATAATTGGAAACTTTTTGTTTGCCGCCTTTATGTAGGATTTGATGCGGTTGTATGATATACATTTAGGTCTTAGGTTTAATATGATAATATTTGGTCTTGTATGTAGCGCTATTATAAACTGTTTAAAGCGTTTTACAGCAACTATAATTCTCTAGGTAGCTGCTCGAGGTCAGCGCCATGAACTTGATGAAGTGAATGAATGAAGTGAATGAACACCGCGTTTTCACTCTTTTTTTTTAATAGTGTTTAGAGAACCAGGCAGAACCGTCATTAAAAGTCCTTATTCGATGGTTGGCGAGCGCCAACCAATCTGTATTACATCATTTTTAGGCCTTGTAATAAACAATGGAAATTTCGTGTAACATAACCATAAAACCTATCAACCGCCTTATGTTAAGTTGTTAACTTATTGTTTTCAAATCTCAACCAATGTTATTTGAATGGGAGTAGTTGATTATGCTAAAGTTTTGAACTTTATCTCAATCATATATCCTAGCTCAATCAAAGTATAGCAGGAGAAAAACTGGTCATTTTGATGATTTTTAGTGACTGAAATTCAGGACAGACATATAAAGAATTGCATAAAAATGCTCTCAACTACATACAGTCAATATCTTCTCAATAAAAACATGGCACATTAATCAAAAGGACTGGGGACTTGACATCAATAACCTTTATCATGCCATCTTCTTTTTTATTGACAACAAATCACCACCACAGGCTGGACACTCAAAAACTTGACTCAGAATTGAAAAGGTTGAGCATTTGCATCAGTGATGCTCTAGTTGTTGGTTGCTTTAGTTTTAAATCTCTGTAATATATCAAGCTAAATATTTAACTTTTTGTCTTCTTTAACTTTCGCTGTTGATGTGCTAATATGGCTGAATTAATCAATTGAACACCACATTATACCTTTCTTCCTTCTGTATTGCAGAGTTCTATCTTTGGAGAATCAACAGCAAGCTTTCAAGGTCTTGATGAGTCAGAAGCTGGCATGGGTATTCCAGGACTCTTCAGAATTACTTCAGAACCTGTAAATCCAGAACCTGTAAAACCAGAACCTGTAAATCCAGAACCTGTAAACCAGAACCTGTAAATCCAGAACCTGTAAATCCAGAACCTGTAAATCCAGAACCTGTAAAACCAGAACCTGTAAATCCAGAACCTGTAAAACCAGAACCTGTAAAACCAGAACCTGTAAAACCAGAACCTGTAAATGCAGAACCTGTAAATGCAGAACCTGTAAATGCAGAACCTGTAAATGCAGAACCTGTAAATGCAGAACCTGTAAATGCAGAACCTGTAAATGCAGAACCTGTAAATCCAAAACCTGTAAATCCAAAACCTGTAAATCCAAAACCTGTAAATCCAGAACCTGTAAATGCAGAACCTGTAAATGCAGAACCTGTAAATGCAGAACCTGTAAATCCAAAACCTGTAAATCCAGAACCTGTAAATCCAGAACCTGTAAATCCAGAACCTGTAAATCCAGAACCTGTAAATTCAGAACTATCATCATTTATGGACTCTAAGCCCATCATTGGCAATGCAGGAAGTTTAAAGGTGGAGCCACAAAGTGAAAGGATTAACCCCAATCAGGAAAATCTGCAAATTGAGGAAAAACAAGAAACAGGTATCTTAAAGGAAGAACCAAAGGAAGAAAAAGCAGTTGTCAAAGATGAGCCATCTAGTGATGTAAAGACGGAAAAAACAGAGGAGGAAAAGATGATTGTTGATTCAGGTAGCATTCCTAAAATTGAGACTGGTGAAAGTAAAGCAGAAAAAGTACTGTGAAGGTAAAGGAAGAATTAGATGCTGGTGTAGTGATGGACACTTCTTCGTCTGTTAGTGAGCAGGTTAGTGTTTCATCATTAGAAGTTAAAAACAAGGAGGAACAGGGAGATGATGCTAAGGTAAAAACAGTACTACCAGAGAATCAGTCTGTTTCTGTGAAAACAGAACCAGAGGAGATGGGAACAGAGGAAGTGGAGGAGAGGTCTGATAACTCCGTTACCTCAGCCAGAGAAAGTACTAGCAGGTGTGAAGCAGGAATCGGTATCAGTTGTTGAAACAAGTATTGAAAAAGATTCATCAGACTCAAGTGCAATAAAAGTTAGTAATATAAAACCAGAACCTCATGACACAGACAAAACCCTAGAGAAGGTTGACAGTGCAGACGTTGATCAAAATGTAACTCAAGATACTGAAATATCCTACAATAATTTGACTTCTAAAACGTCTAGTGATGTTCCAGATACATTTGGTACCTCAGAGACGGCCACAGAAAGCAATGATACTGCAGTACTCGAGAAGGCGGAGGAAACAGATGAAGCAGGCAAAAATGAAGAAGGCGGTGATGAGAAGGACAAGTCAGACACTACGACAACAGATGCCAAAGAGATTCAGATACCCTTAAGTAGTAAAGATGCTAATGAAGAGATGGAAGCTGTAGCTGGCGAAGCGGAATCTGCAGAAGAGAAACCGGTCAAAGAAAAAGAGTTGGAGGAATTGATAGGAACTGCAAAAAGGAATGAGAATCACAAAGAAGCAAATTAATTGAATCTAGAGGTGTCTTATTTTCTTCTTTATTATACATGGTGTGATCAACTGCACCAGCCTCTGACCAAGGAAGTGATACTTCAGAGTCATTGGGATTGCTTATAAAGTGTCATTTCCTAGGGTACACATACCTAGGCCTTACAAGGATATGAGAAGAAGCATAGAATTAGGTCCTTCAAATAATGTTTCTTCGGTTTTCTGGGGATTTTTTTTTGTAAAATTGGGTTAACAAAACATTTTTTCTTCCTCATTTTTCTGTCTGAAAAGTCATGCTCCTAAATTTAATTTGGGAGTGGCAATTAAAATAGACATCGTTTGAAAAATTCCAATGTACCCTCTAACCATTTCACCCCGAGGGGATAATGTTTAAGCTACAAGCTCAGTCAAAAAGTGTTTCACTGTCAAGGCTCAATATATGATACTTTAAAAAGTTGTTACAATGGATTTCTAAGATTACAGTGCTACCATGAAATATTTCAGTTTTTTTAGTATGTACATTTGTTTTAAATTGGCAATTGAAATTTGGCACTCTGTAAGTTTATATAAGTGATTAAACTCATGACATATGGCAGGGACCAGGGTAGTACTGCATAATCTTTCAGGTCAATTGTGACATATTATTACCATTTGTGTTACACCATTGTGTCATCATTCGTGACTCCTGTCTTTTGTTTTGTGGACCATTTTCAACATTAGGGTCTTTGAAAAAGCTTTGTGGGAGCATGTCATTCAGGCCAAGTAAATCAATATCTTTTGTGAAAATGTGATAAAGTGAATGGAGAAAAAAATGCTAGAGCAACAAAATTTATGAGATTAAAACTATTTTTTCAATCGCACAAGAGGATAATACTTTGTCCTAACACATTTATTCATGAAGAATATCCTGTGCAGTTGACATCTTGGATTAGTTTCGTCATTGAAACTTCACACCACTGCCTTTAAAACACCACATAAATGTTGACATTTTGTATTGAAAAGATTTCTGTAAAATGTCAGCTCACTTTGATAGCAGCTTGTAAAATAAAAAAATCTAAATAACCTATAGTGGAAAGTAGGTTCTTGATTGACATCAACAATCCTTATGAACAATTACATGTCAACCCGACCTGCAGTATAGACCTTTTCAAATCTGAATCAGCAATTTCCAGAAAGCTAATTTTAAAAATGTCACAAGGTTGAGATTCACGTGTCCATAATGGAGGAATCTTATCAACCAATCAAACACTGGGGGATTCTTGGTCGTCTGGACAATTCACACAGGGTATGAGGTCAAGCGCATGATAAAATGCTTTCATACAATAAATCATACATGCCTTGTACTTGGAGAAATTTTCAAAACATAATTTTCGGAGTATGTACATTTTTAATCCATGATGAAATAAGCATCCGTATGAAGAATGGCCCATCAATCATTCATGGGTTTTGCACGAAGTCCTCCCAAGCATATAATGTATATTTTTATTTAGGCTCTGCCAAGGACTAATCTGATTCGTATCACTGAACAGCAATTATGTAGCTTGAGCCCAAGATGAATGACCTAATGTGTACAGTGTAACAGTAGCTGGTTGCTAACAAGTGAACTGCGAATAGACTGAAGATGTTGTCAGTTAAGAAGGTATAGATTACCCGTGTTGTGTATGGTGTAACAATAGCTGGATGCAAGTCAATGAATTGTGAAGTCTCTCGGGTTGAATGGTGTGAATTACCTCGTATTGGATTTTATAGTGTGCGACATTGGTAGTAGTAGACAATCACTATATGACTCATTTAATGTGTGAAGTATTGGATTTCATAGGGTGCGTCATTGATAGTAATGGACAATCACTACATGACTCCCTTGTTTATTTCATTTTGGAGCCTCAAAATAATTATAAATCACATAATAGAGGAGTATCAGGGTGCATATACAAACTCTGGCTAGCAGGCTACAGATCATAGGCAGGAGTGTTCCCCCTCCCCTCCCATCGATGTTATTTGACTTCATATCAGAGTATTAGTGTGTGTGGCATCATTTGATGCTAACCTTGTTGTGAGTGCCATCAGCGTAGGAACATGTTCTTCATAGGAGAGGGGGGGGGGCACATTGACATGCTACAACACTAGTTCAATGTTGTTGGGGGCACCTAGAGGTCACTACAACATTGGGGGCATGTCATGTGCCCCCTGTTCCTACGCCTAAAGTGAGTGCATTTTATGTCAAGACTTATTGTGAGGGGGGGGGTCATTTAATGCTTACTGTACCCCTGTCAGATTATTAGAGAGTGCGGGGCATCATTTGATGCAAAAAGTTCCTCATTTCACTTCATGTCAGATGGAGAGTAAGAATCATTTGGTGCTTACCCTTTGACGGTTTATTTCATGTATGATTTTTATAGTGTAGTGCATCATTGGATGCTTGCCAATGGTTCACTGCATGTCTGATTATAGTGTAGTGTACATGGGATGCTTGCCAATGGTTCACTGCATGTCAGATTATTATAGTGTAGTGCATCATGGGATGCTTGTCAATGGCTTACTGCACGTCTGATTAGAGTGTAGTGCATCATGGGATGCTTGCCAATGGTTCACTACATGTCAGATTATTATAGTGTAGTGCATCATGGGATGCTTGCCATTGGTTCACTCATGTCAGATTATAGTGTGGTGCATCATGGGATGCTTGCCAATGGTTCACTGCATGTCAGATTATTATAGTGTAGTGCATCATGGGATGCTTGCCAATGGTTCACTGCATGTCTGATTATAGTGTAGTGCATCATTGGATGCTTGCCAATGGTTCACTGCATGTCAGATTATTAAAGTGTAGTGCATTATGGGATGCTTGCCAATGGTTCACTGCATGTCTGATTATAGTGTAGTGCATCATTGGATGCTTGCCAATGGTTCACTGCATGTCAGATTATTAAAGTGTAGTGCATCATGGGATGCTTGCCAATGGCTCACTGCATGTCTGATAATAGTGTAGTGCATCATGGGATGCTTGCCAATGGTTTACTGCATGTCAGATTATTATAGTGTAGTGCATCATGGGATGCTTGCCAATGGTTCACTGCATGTCAGATTATTATAGTGTAGTGCATCATGGGATGCTTGCCAATGGTTCACTGCATGTCAGATTATTATAGTGTAGTGCATCATGGGATGCTTGCCAATGGTTCACTTATGTCAGATTATAGTGTAGTGCATCATGGGATGCTTGCCAATGGTTTACTGCATGTCAGATTATTATAGTGTAGTGCATCATGGGATGCTTGCCAATGGTTCACTGCATGTCAGATTATTATAGTGTAGTGCATCATGGGATGCTTGCCAATGGTTCACTGCATGTCAGATTATTATAGTGTAGTGCATCATGGGATGCTTGCCAATGGTTCACTGCATGTCAGATTATTATAGTGTAGTGCATCATGGGATGCTTGCCAATGGTTCACTGTATGTCAGATTATAGTGTAGTGCATCATGGGATGCTTGCCAATGGTTCACTGCATGTCAGATTATAGTGTAGTGCATCATGGGATGCTTGCCAATGGTTCACTGCATGTCAGATTTTTAAAGTGTAGTGCATCATGGGATGCTTGCCAATGGTTCACTGCATGTCAGATTTTTAAAGTGTAGTGCAGCATTTGATAATTGCCTTTGTTGGTTCATTTCATGTCAGATTATTAGAGTAGTGCAGCATTTGATTCTTACCCTTGTCAGTTTTTCATGTCAGATTATTCGAGTAGTGCATCATTTGGTGTGTATCCTTGTCAGTTTACTTCCATGTCAGAATATTAGAGTGTAGGAATCATTTGATGCTTACAGTACCATTTTTCTATGTCTGAATGTTGTGCTTCATTTGGTGCTGTATTTGGTACCAGATGATCTCCTACCACGAAAGCCTGATGATCTCCTCATACCACGAAAGTGTATACAAGCTTCTTGAGCCCAAATTTGGATTTTTCTGCTTATATTGACTAAAATTTATGTTGACTCGACAAAATTGCTGCATTTTACATTTTGAGTTCTAGTGACAATTTTCTTATACCCATTATCTTCCAGCATTTTCTTTAAATTTAGATTTCATTTTCATAAATTGTTTTTGTGTTGTATGCAAAAATTATGTAATTTTAAAGAAATTTTGTTGGAATTATTACTTTTATACTATTATTAGTTGTGATGTACAGGTCGAATGCCTTAATGAAGAGCATTTATCAAGAAATATATTGAGAAATATAATAACCACTTTCATTCTTTTTGTATATTTCGTTGGCAAATCATTCTAGCAAATGTTTGAAGTTTACATCTTAATAGTCATAAAAGCCTCTCTGCTCATATGAACTCACTACACAGCATAAACATTCTAATGGTTTGGGTAGGAACATGCTGTAGCCCTTGTAAATTAATCAAATGAGCCAAATTAGCCCTTGAGAAAGTAATTCAGAGCCAAATTAGCCCAAGGGTAAGAGGGAATGTTCAACAAGAGAGAGGGAATATTCAACAAGGGTAAGAGGGAATGTTCAACAAGGGTAAAAGGGAATGTTCAACTCTAAAGCAAATTTGGATTAATGAAATTTAATCCCGCCTTCCCTTCCCAAGCAAAAAAATCATATCAGATACCTGTCACCCGCAGATACCTGTCACCCACAGATACCTGTCACCCGCAGATACCTGTCACTCACAGATACCTGTCACTCACAGATACCTGTCACTCACAGATACCTGTCACTCACAGATACCTGTCACTCACAGATACCTGTCACTCACAGATACCTGTCACTCACAGATACCTGTCACTCACAGATACCTGTCACCCAGATACCTGTCACCCGCAGATACCTGTCACCCGCAGATACCTGTCACCCGCAGATACCTGTCACCCGCAGATACCTGTCACCCGCAGATACCTGTCACCCGCAGATACCTGTCACCCGCAGATACCTGTCACCCGCAGATACCTGTCACCCGCAGATACCTGTCACCCGCAGATACCTGTCACCCGCAGATACCTGTCACCCGCAGATACCTGTCACCCGCAGATACCTGTCACCCGCAGATACCTGTCACCCGCAGATACCTGTCACCCGCAGATACCTGTCACCCGCAGATACCTGTCACCCGCAGATACCTGTCACCCGCAGATACCTGTCACCCGCAGATACCTGTCACCCGCAGATACCTGTCACCCGCAGATACCTGCTGTCACCCGCAGATACCTGTCACCCGCAGATACCTGTCACCCGCAGATACCTGTCACCCGCAGATACCTGTCACTCGCAGATACCTGTCACTCGCAGATACCTAGCTGTCACTCGCAGATACCTAGCTGTCACTCGCAGATACCTAGCTGTCACTCGCAGATACCTAGCTGTCACTCGCAGATACCTAGCTGTCACTCACAGATACCTAGCTGTCACTCACAGATACCTAGCTGTCACTCACAGATACCTAGCTGTCACTCACAGATACCTAGCTGTCACTCACAGATACCTAGCTGTCACTCACTCACAGATACCTAGCTGTCACTCGCAGATACCTAGCTGTCACTCGCAGATACCTACCTGTCACTCGCAGATACCTACCTGTCACGCAGATACCTACCTGTCACTCGCAGATACCCTCAGCTGTCACTCGCAGATACCTAGCTGTCACAGATACCTGCAGATACCTAGCTGTCACTCACAGATACCTGTCACTCACAGATACCTGTCACTCACAGATACCTGTCACTCACAGATACCTGTCACTCACAGATACCTGTCACTCACAGATACCTACCTGTCACTCACAGATACCTACCTGTCACTCGCAGATACCTACCTGTCACTCGCAGATACCTACCTGTCACTCGCAGATACCTACCTGTCACTCACAGATACCTGCCACTCACAGATACCTGCCACTCACAGATACCTGCCACTCACAGATACCTGCCACTCACAGATACCTGCCACTCACAGATACCTGCCACTCACAGATACCTGCCACTCACAGATACCTGCCACTCACAGATACCTGCCACAAGTTCCCTGGATACTCAGGCTCCCCATGTTGGGGGTCAAGG
>JAIGNY010003844.1:330000-342205 GCA_020152595.1 Chiridota heheva
CCTAACTCTATAAGCCCTAACTCTATAAGCCCTAACTCTATAAGCCCTAACTCTATAAGCCCTAACTCTATAAGCCCTAACTCTATAAGCCCTAACTCTATAAGCCCTAACTCTATAAGCCCTAACTCATAAGCCCTAACTCTATAAGCCCTAACTCTATAAGCCCTAACTCTATAAGCCCTAACTCTATAAGCCCTAACTCTATAAGCCCTAACTCTATAAGCCCTAACTCTATAAGCCCTAACTCTATAAGCCTTGAGAGTTGATGGGATTTAAAAAAAAAAAAAGCAAACGTTGAAAGTCAGATAAAAGTATGAATTTAATAGATCAACTACTTGAGGTGGCACATAAGTAAATACAGATGAGCCTTACGACAAAGCTGCCATTACTGTCTGCAAGGAGCTTTGCAGATCTCTACTGTTAACAACACAGCTGCGTGCTGAGAGCTGCAACATTCAAAACTATACGGTTTGTTACACATTTTTTTAAATGAGCTTTCCATATGATAATCGTATACTGATAGTTTCACCCTTTCATATTGCCAATCAGGGGTTGAAAATGGACAATAAGTTGAGCTTACTTGGAAGAAAATATGCTATAAACCATGAAAATAGCAAAAAGTTTCAGTAAAATTGACTATTCTACAGCATTTATGATTTTAATCTTAAGGCCTTTTAAAATAAAACATGCAAATTTTATTGAAATTTTGTGACATCACAACAAGAAAGCCTATGATTTAACTTGTTAACTTTTTTGTTTTATCTTTCACAAATATTAGTTGCATGAAAGCAGCTGAATAAGACTAAGAGATTTTGAACCTCTTTCATACCCTTAATTAGCAGGAGAAAATAATCTGATGAATTTCCGTAACTGAAATTTAGGATAGAAATTTTAAGAATTACATTACAAATTTTGACTCTTCCTTCTCTTTCATACGTAACAAGTTTTAAATACATTAAAAATTCTTCAAATTTGTTAATAAGCAATATATAATTTTTTCAAATTTTGGTGCATATAAAGTATCTACCTTTCCATATACCTTTAATATTAAGAAATTCCTTGTTTATTATTTTATCGACAGTTTTGTCTCATTTGAGTAAAAAAGACTGCTATAGGAGGTTGGCTCCCTCATTCAGTGGCATAATGGGGGAGGGGGCTAATGGGAATTCAGACCCCCACTTTTCCCACAAAATGTTTTAAAATAATCATCTTTGTTGTTTAGATATTTCTTGCTTTTCAAAAACAAAATTGCCTGCAGAAGTGGACTAATTTCTTGAGTTTCTTTGTTTGTTGTTTCATGAGGTCTTAACGGCACCACTACAATGAGGGTCAAATTGTGCCTGAGAGGTCAGATCATTTTAGAGGTAGGAAGGAAAGGAAACAGGGGGAGAATGAGAGAAATTCAAGAACAAAAGTCAGAAAGCTGTAATCGAGAGAGGAGGTGCATGGGTGAAACAAAAACAAAGTAGAGAGGGGGTGGAAGAGGAGAATTAAATATAGTTGTAGAGGGAGGCATGTTGAAGGAAGGAGATAATTTTATACAGAGGATTTCTCTGGAAGAACTCAGCAATTGAGTTGTGGGGAGCGAGGGAAGCTCTGAGAAGGTTGTACAGGGGGCAAGCAAGGAGAACGTGATGGATTGTGAGGGTGCAGTGGCAATTGTTACAGAGGGGTTGGGGGGAACCAATAAGGAGGTGGGAGTTAGTGAGGTTGGTGTGACCAATTCTAAGACGGGTAATATGAACGTTGTTGATACGAGAGAGGTTGTTGATGGTGGATTTGATCGGAATTGTGGGCTGGATGACATGGAGTTTGTTATCAATTTGGGAGTTCCATGAGATTTGCCAGCGGTCATGAACAAGGGAAGCGATAAGCGGTTTGATGTCAGAGAGGGTTTTGGGAAAAGGGGTAGGGAGGAGGTTGAGGGCAAGCTTAGTGGCTGCATCAGCCCTGTCATTGCCAGGGATGGCTGGGTATCCAGAAAAAAAGAACTCTTTTCCTGCAGAGGGTGGGAGAAAAGAGTTTCCAGAGAAGAAGGTGGCATGTGAGGTTATCCCATTTAAGATTGAGTAAAGAAGTAAGAACAGCCTTTGAGTCGGAGAAAATGGAAAAGTGGCTGAGAGGAGAGTACTCAATAAAGTTGAGGGCAAGGAGAATGGCCTTAGCCTCGGCTAAAAAGATGGATGAGTAGTCAGGAAGTCTGCTACTGAGGGTGATGTCTTGGATGACCACAGCAGCAGCTGTCTAGTTGCCTTCCTTGGAGCCATCAGTATAGATGGAGGTGTAATTTGAGAGTTGGTCTTTGATTTGGTTGTGTAGATTGATGAAAAGGTTAGGGTGGGTTTGAGTTTTGTGATGAGTGGAGAGGTCTAGGTGGACAGAAGGGAAGGGAGTGGCCCAAGAAGGAAAAGTGGGCCAGAAGTAGGTGCCGAGAGTGGCGGGGTTGATGCCGAGACGGAAGAGGTCTGATTTAATGCATAAGCTGAAGAGAGAGAATAGGGTTTTAGTCCTATCAAAGAGGGTGGAGAAATTGGGGTATCTAGTGAAATTGTAAACAGGGTTCTGGGTGTTGGTGAGGACTCTAAAAGCATAGGAGAGGCTCAGCTTTCTACATCTAAGTAAAAAGGGGGGTTCGTTGGCTTCAACATGAAGGCTGGTGATTGGGGAGGTCCTGTAGGCACCTAGACAAAGCCTGAGGGCTTCATTTTGGATGATGTTTATGTGGTTGAGGTATGACTTGTGAGCAACACAGTAGACAATATTGCCATAGTCAAGCTTGGCGCGAATGGTGAGCCTGAAAATTTTGAGGAGAGCATAGCGGTTCACTTCCCAAGTGGTGTTGGAGAGGAGTCGGAGGATGTTGAGGGAGCTGTTGCATTTTAGTTTCAGGTTGGTGATGTGTTGCTTGTAAGTGAGCTTGGGGTCTAGAGTTAGACCCAGGAACTTTGTGTGTTCAACTTTAGGGATGCAATTCCCATTGAACACAAAGTTTGGGTTGGGGTGGAGGTTGTTGAAATGACAAAAGTGCATGCAGACTGTCTTGTCTTTGAAGAATTTAAAACCTTAATTATTGCTCCAGACTTGCAGCTGGTTGAGGCTGATTTGGAGCCTATTTTCAACAATAGGAAAGCTAGGGGAGAAGTAGAAGATGGTGAAGTCGTCCACGTAGAGGACATGTTTGATGCTGGGGCCAAGGTTATTCGCGATGTCATAAATGCTCAGGTTGAAGAGAGTGGGAGAGAGGATGCTGCCTTGGGGGACGCCCTCTACTTGGGGGTACGGGTTGGAGAGGGTGTGGCCAATACGAACTTGGAACTGCCTGAGTGATAGGAAGTTTTGAATAAAGATGGAGAGATGGCCTCTGAGGCCGATAGTGTGAAGTTTGCGGGTAATGCCATATTTCCAAGTAGTGTCGAAAGCTTTCCCGAGGTCAAAAAATATGGCAATGAGGTGTTCCTTTTTTGCAAAGGATTCCCGGATAGCGGTGTTGAGCGTAATTAACTGGTCTAGGGTATTGCAATGTTTTCGGAAGCCGCTTTGGTCAGGGGAGAGGATTCTGTTGGTCTCAAGGAACCAGTTTAGTCTCTGATTAATAATCCTTTCCATAATTTTACAGAGACAGCAAGTGAAGGCGATGGGTCGGTAGTTGGAGGGGTTGGTACTGTCCTTCCCCGGTTAAAGGACGGGGATGACAATAGCTGTCCTCCAGATAGGGGAAAAGGAGTGTGAGGACCAAATGTGGTTGAAGATGGTGAGTAGGGTAGTGGTGGCCTTGATGGGGAGGTGTTTCAGGAACTAGTAGGGGATGTTATCTGGGCCCTTGGAGGTGCAGCCAGCGTCGTGAATGGCTTGGTTTAATTCAGAAAGGGTGAGAGGGGTGTTGTAGATTATGGAGTTGTCGGAGGGAAAAGTGATTCTCCGGGCTTTATCGCAAACTTTTTTGGTTTTGAAAGCATTGGAGTAGTTGGTCGAGGACGAGATATTGCTGAAAGAGGCGGCGAGGTGGTTAACGATGTCCTTTTTTGCGGTGAGAAGGTCACCATTCCAAGAGAGATGGGAGATGGGAGATTTGCCTACTCTGCCGTGGAAGCTGTTAACCATTCTCCAAATCTTCTTGGTGAGGGTGTTGGTGGTGAGAAAAGAGATAAAGTTGTTCCAAGTGTTGGTTTTACTGTCCTGGATAGTGCGTCTGGCCATGGCACGGTTGATGCGAAAGAGGTTGAGGTTATGGGTGGTCGGATTAGTTTTAAAGTTCCTGAGGGCTCTTTTCCTGTTCTTGATGGTGGTTTTGCAGTCATCAGAGAACCAGGGGTTGGGGGGATGATTTGGGGGTTTGGAGGTTTTGGGAATGAATTGAGCAGGTGGCGATGTTGATAAGGATATTACTGAAGTTAGACATGGGATCCTCATCCTCTAGGAGATGGCGGGAAAGGTGTGAGTCACAGAGGGTTTCAAAAAAGGGCCAGTCAGCCTTCTCGAGGTTCCAATTGGGGGTGTGGTCAGTGGGGGGTTGAAGGTTGGAGTGTATAAGAAGAGGGTAATGATCACTACCACAGAGGTCAGCAGTGACTCTCCATCTAAAATCAGGGAGGGGGTTAGGGGAACAGATAGACAGGTCAATACAGGTGAGAGAGCCTGTGACAGGATGAAGGTAGGTCAGGGAGTTAGTGTTGAGCAAGGACAGGCTGTGCTGACGAAGAGCGTTTTCAATGAGCTTGCCTCTGGGGATGGTGGTAATAGAGCCCCACAGAGAGTTGTGAGCGTTGAAGTCACCAAGAAGTATAAAGGGGGTGGGAAGCTGAGAGATGAGGTTGTTAAGGCTGGTTGGTTGAATGTTGGGGGGAGATAGATATTGCAAAGAGTGAAAGATTTGTGGAGGGAGATAGAAATACAGATGGCCTGAAGGTCGGTGTGCACATGAACAGGGCTGTGTGGGATATCATGTCTAACGAGAATGGAGATGCCCCCACAGGCTCTGTCGGCGTCCACTTGATGTTTGTGATAGCAAGCAAAGTTGTTGAGGGAGTAATGGTCGGTGGTTTTCAAAAAGTTTCTTGTAGGCAGAAGACGACCGGGTTGAAGGTGGAGGCCAGAAGGTCAATTCCTTCAGAATTGGCCTTAAGGCTCCTAATGTTCCATTGTATGATGTTGTGGGTGTTATTGTAATTGTTTGTGGTGCACACTATTAGGAGGCAGAGGTTTATCTGGAGGAAGATCTGTTGGGTCTGAGTTGGCTTGTTTTTTTCTTTGGATCTGTTTCTTTGGGAGCGATTGTTTTTTTTAAATTAAACGAGAAGTATGATCAGTGTGTTTGGTAATCGAACAATCCATATTCTCTTCAGTGTCATGCATGTAGGTTGGGTGGCGGGCTGTTTGTTGATTGGTTGTTTGTTGACTGGTTGTTTTATGGTTGGTTGTTTGTTGGTTGGTTGTTTGGTTTGTTGGTTGGTTTGTTAGTTTGTTGATTGTTAGCTTGGTTGGTTTTAGTTTGATGTATGATGGTATTAGTGGTGTTGGTGTAGGGGCCGGTGGGGGCTTTAGAGTAGGAAGGGAGGTTAAGGAGAGAAGTGGTGGTGGAGGTGGTGTGGGTATTGGGTGTGGTTGGGTTGTTGGCAATGGTGATGGGCTTAGGACTAGGTAAGAAGAGCCAAGTGAGGTCGGTTTGGGCATGGGACTTAGTTTTTGTTGTGTTAGTTGTGTTGGAGGAGGCAGTATTGGTGTTAGAGGAGACTACGTTTGAGTAGGAAAGCTTGGTGTAAAGGGAAGCGAAGAATTGCTTCCTGACCTCTGGGTAAGTTATGTTGGAATTACGGGTTTTAAGTTTAGTAATTTGTTTTTCCTGAAGCCAGGTGGGGCAGTCTTTTCGAGAAGGAGGGATGGTTGGCTGGGTGATTACTGTCACAATTTGTGCAGAGTGGGGTGTTGGTGCAGGAGGTGTTGTCATGGTCTGGGGCTCCGCAGTTACCACAGCGCGCTTGGCTGTGGCAGGAGTTTTTCCCATGGCCACACCTCTGGCAATTATAACACCGTGGATTGGGAATGTAAGGGGCGACTGGGATTCTTAGGTAGCCGGCAATGATGTGGGAGGGGAGAGTTGGTGTGACGAAAGTAAGGAATATGGTATTGGTGAGTGTTGCGGCTCTGTCTCTCTTGAGAACAAGACGACGGGCTTCAATGACGTGTTGGCTAGCCAGTTCCTCTACAAGGTCATCATTGGTTAAGTAAGCAAGATCTCTGGTGCGTATGATGCCTTTGCTGGAGTTCAGGGAACAATGGGGGGTGACAGTGATGTCAATACCAGTGTTGGCTGGGGTTTTGGTGGAGAGGAGGGTGGTGGCTTGTGTGTCCCTGGTGCAGTGCACCAGGAGATCGCCGGATCTGAGGGTAAAGACCTTGTGGAGGGTACCAACAAGGCCATAGAGCGCTTTATGAATGAGGAAGGGAGAAACTTGTTTAAAGCTTTCTTGCTTGTTGGTGGCATGTATAATTAAGATTTTTGGGATTGGGGTTGAAGAATGGTCAATGAAGGTAGCAGGTGGGTCACGGAGAGGGAGGGGGGTCAAGGTCACTGCACAAGCGTTTCGTCATAATGAAAGAAAAAACCAAGGGTCGAGAGACCCGAGACAGCTAGAAAAAAAGTCGCAGAACCACTATAAGAGAACCGCTGTACTAGTAACGAAAGGGGAGAAAGTCTGGTCAGAACGAAAGGGAAAAATATAAAAGAAATGATCTCACCGAGAACAGAAGCCCATCCACAGAGAAAAATCCAAAAAATGAAGATATAAAACAAAAATTGGTGCAAATTAAAGTGAAAACGGAGCAAAATAGTATGAGAGAAAAGAATCAGAAGTCACATCGCTCTCATTGCACACGAGGTACCTTTCATGCTATAATTTAATTTCTTGAGAGGGGGATCTAGGACCTCCTCAAATTTTTAATGCTGGCTATGCTACTGCCCTCATCCTCACTTTCTTAATACTCATCTTACTAGTTGAATTATATTCTTCTTATCAACTAACTATCTAACTACCATCAGGTGGTAAATTATAATCACCTCCAAGATTGTTTTTCTATGGCACTTATCTAATGTATCCAATTAATTTTACCCAAACAAAATCTTAGGAAAACTTATTAATATAATACATAAAGACTTATGAAATGTGAGAATGTGGTGTCACAACTAGTCTGGTTTCAGTCCTTTCTACACAAATGAGATTTTCATCTCCATTTTGTTTCTTTGAAAGTCCTCTTCCATATGATAAAGCCTTGCTTACCTTGTCAACTAATCCTTTTATTTATATAGTTCAGGAATTTCTTAGTATATTCTGTTTGGGATTGACTAGCTGAATAAGTCAATAATATTCTAACAATCCTTGTAATAAAATACAACAAATCCATAGTTTTGTTTCATAAACGTGAAATTACTTACATGTAGCTCATTTTGGTCCGACGTATGTTGTAGCCTTTCCGGTTTTTTTCAGCACTTCAAGAATTTCGTCAGCTGAAAGAGACGACTCCACTATTACTTGTTGAGTTTCCAAATTTACTTCAAACTTTGAAACTGCAAGAAAAACGAACAAAATTGTGAAATAAAATATAATTTATCAAATGATATATTCAGCTTTCTTATTTACTGATTTTTATAAATTATCAATAACACCAGATAAATAGTGAAACTGAGGCACTGTAGTACAAGCAGGTATGTTTTACCTCAATAACACCAGATAAATGGTGACACTGAGGCACTGTGGTACAAGCAGGTATGTTTTACCTATGTATGTTGTATCCAATTCCAACTAGAATTTTTAGCACTCTGTGGAGTGCATTTCCAGCCCATTCCCCATCCCCAATATAATCTACCTCAGAAATCATAAGCCCACCAAGTTACTCTCACTTTTGATCTGTATTGCCATTTGCATCTTAAACACTTCAGGATCTACACTACCTTATGATTAATTTCATTATCATCAGTTTTATTTAGGCTAAGCATTCTTTGCTTAAGTTCCATTCAGGCAAGATTCACATTCCATCCATCCTTAACTCTACCACGCAGCAGTATTATCACCGTTTTCGGTGCCCCATCTGTGACCTTGCCTCCCAAACGCGTTTTCAAAAAAGGTGCTGGTAGAGTAAGCAGTAACAAAACCAAAATTATGGACATCAAAGCATTTTGCCTTTCATTACATGCAAATTTGTCAACTGATATGTGCTATGTCATGTAACTTTTGCAAAAAGTATAAAATTATCCTATATTGACAAATAAGGAAAAAAAAACCTCTGGAAATATATATGAACTTCAGAGGTGGAAACAGCATTCAACGAAAACCATAAAAATTTAAAGGAAACTAAAAGTCTACTGACCGGCTTCATTTTTTGTCAGCACACGCGTCACAGCACCTGAGCATCCCTCACAAGTCATCTCTACTTTGAATTCATATTTCTACACAAAAAAAGATGAATGTTGAAATAATATGAAGGGATATCAACCATGTTGTTACTTAGTTATTAGTCACAAATACCCACAATACACTTTTTGACATACTGGTGGCATGTACAGTGGGTTATTTAACTTTCCATACATAAATGTGGAGGTGCCATAAATGTTAGGCTACCAAGCTTAGGCCCATGGTCGATGGTGTGAATTTGCTCCAAACTTGCTATCTTGTCATATTAATCTACCTTTCTTGCTTGAATTCTTATAATTAGTCCTAAACTTGTCTTAGTGGTCAAAAAACAAAATTAGAATCCTTTAGGCTTGTTTTGGCAAAAAAGTTATTCTCAGTCAGACCTTCAAAGTTTCTGTCACTCGTACTGTTTATGTTGACATCATAATACTCCTGTGGTTATTGTACAGCTGATTGGTTAACAACTCATGGATATTTAAATAGATTCAACTAACAAGTAAACATTTTTATCGAACCTTGACCATATGAATAATCAACAAAATTTAGTTCTGCTTAAAGTCACTGAAAATGAAAGCTGCTCACATCGTGAACACAAGACTCACAGAAAATAGATAAATTTTTCCATATTCAAGAATGTTTTCAACTGCAGGAGTAAGTAGATAAATACTAAGGAGTTTTTGAACCCAGGTGTGTAAGTTTAATGATATTAAAGTTAAACATATTTTCAGGGAGGCTGTATAATATTGTGTTATGTTCCACCTAATTTTTTTTTTTTAAATTAGGCATAAATTATGTACAGGAACAACCATGACCTGACCTTCGTGAGGCCGCAGATCTGTAAACAACAGCAATCACACAATGTCAGCATACAGAAACAGGTTAAAGTGAAAGAAATTATGGCCGAATGATGGTAAATGGTTCCAACACTACTGTAGTTGTTACTTTGCATAATAAATAGTAGTATGCGTCCGCAATACCCAAATAGAGCAGATCTCCAAATCTACTGATTTGGGTACATGCCCATGTCTATTGAAAAAGTGGCACACACACTTTAATCAAAAGTCAATGGAATTTAACAATCTTAACAAAAAAGTTCCCAGATTTTTCTGGGAGCCTTTGTTTCTGATATCGAAATCAACCCCCTTCTCACTGAAAAATCAAACACACTTACTGTACTTCAGTTTGTTTCCAGTTGCAATTATTAATATCGGAGAGAAACAACAAGGAGAAATGGTCACAATTCCAAGAAAAGAAAAAATAACAACAATTTTTTCTCAGTTTTTCAAAATCGTAAAACGCTCTGAATAATACATGTAATGCCGGCGTATGTACATGTGCATACACAAATAAAATGTATTACACCTCTAAATTAGCGTGCGCAATATTTTGAATATCTTACGCTCATTGCGCGTACGTACAAATATGGCATTATACGCATTGGAATTGCAATGCTCATACACTTCAATCCAATTCCAGTGCTTTATACATGTCTGTGAAAAGGGCCTTTGAAATTTTCTCGCCCGTGTTGCTCTTTCTCTAACTTGTGTACACTCGCATATGCATAACAATGCTAAGCATACAATTCAGTTCTATGCAGGAATTTCACTGTAAAGACTACTGAGCCAAAACTTCAAGAAATTAACCATTTTGGTACATTTTTAACAATAAGTTTTACTCAGTGATAACACCATTTGAGTAATAACATATTACGAGTACAAAATATTGGATGGGTTTGGGGAATAAATTAATTGATGGCCAGATTTTAAATAAAAAAATCACTGAGCAACATTGAGTAATACACATCAACTTTGTCAACAAAAAAAAATTGTCAAATTTTTATTTTATTCAAACTGCCCAAATAAGTTGCAAATTTCAGCACCCCGCACAGGCTAGGGGCGATGTATATAGCCCCTTCCTCTATTTTAACATATTGTACTATGTACGTATAATGTAAAAACATAGAAATGGATGGATTTGAGAAACAAATTAATTTATGAGAATTTTCAAAGAAAAAAATTGGAAAAATATCCCAAAGAGTTACGCATTAACTTTGCCAAAAAAACAAAACAATTTTAAACCGCCCAAATAGACTGCCACTTTCAGCGCCCCTCACAGGCCAGGGACAATGTATATAGCCCCTTCCTCTATTTTAACATATTGCACTATGTACATATAATGTGATAACATAAAAACATTGGATGTAACTCAATATTTTGATGTTATTACATTATACTGTATGTATATAGGTACAATATGTTATAATAGAGGAATGGGCTACATACATGGTCCATGAGGATGCCAAAAGTAGCAACCTATTTGGGCAGTTTGAAATAGTTTTTTCTGGGCAAAGTTGATGCATAACTTAATGGGAATATTTTTCCGCTTTTTTGATCATAAAATTGGCCATAAATTCATTTATTTCTCAAATCCATCCAATATTTTTATGTTATCACAATATATGTATATAGTACAATATGTTGAAGTAGAGGAAGGGGCTACATGCATGGCCCCTAGCCCGTGAGGGGCGCCGAAAGAAGCATACTGTTTGGGCAGTTAAAATATTTTTTTAGGGGACAAACTTGATATATAACTCAATGGGGATATTTTTTCGATTTTTTGGTCATAAAACTGGTCATAAATTCATTTATTTCTCAAATTCATCCAATATTTTGTATGTCATTACATTATATGTAAATAGTACAATATGTTAAAATAGAGGAAGGGGCTATATACATGGCCCCTGACCCATGAGGGGTGCCAAAAGTATCAACCTATTTGAGCGGTTTAAAACAGTTTTTTTTTGGCGTGCTAACTTCACGGATTTGACCTATGTAAGTGATGTAGACCCTTATCTCTGCTGACCTAGAGCTGTATTAAGGAGACTTTCCCTGAATCAGATGTTAATCAAACTAATAATAATATTATATCAATATCATGGCATGATACACGTTCTTTAGGCATATACACTATTTATAGAATCATATATCATTGTTTGCAGTTTGTTTGGCTGTAATTTCTTTCACTTTAACCTGTTTCCTGGCATTGTATTATTGCTGTTGTTTACTGATTTGCAGCCTCAAGAAGGAAATGGTTTTTTCCTATGCATGCTAATATAGATCAACCAGTTTTTTTTTTTTTTTACTGCGATCGAACTTTACACAACTATATACTGCTTCCATGAGAATATCCTTCACTAAACATTAAAAATATTTTATCACTAGGTCCACAAGAGATGTACTGTTTATCCACAAAATCCTCATTACACCCAATCCTCGCTACAAATTTTCAGTCTTTTCACCCGCAAGAACCTCAATTTTGGCGAGTATGACTTTTAGACTGTTTGAAGCATTCAAGAAACCCACCACAGATAGTTCAGTGATTTAACACATCAGTAATTACACTCCCAATCATCTATATGCACACAATGGAACATATTGTGAAGGGCCAGGTATTGTGGATTTGGTTACCACAGGGCCAAGTCATATGCATGTAATGTGGGGCTGAGGATTAATTTGGACTTTTAAAAGGATGTTTATAAACACTGGTAAGTTTGGATGCATTGAACTGAAAATTCATAGCCAGAGTTATTCCGCATGTGGTGCTTAAAACTTGGTAAAAAAATGGTAAAATTGATCTATTTTCTGTGAGTTTTCTATTTGCGATGTGAACAGCTATTCAGTCATTACTTTAAGAGCAGAACTAAAATTTTGTTGATTATTCCTGAGGTCAAAGTTTGATAAAAATGTTTACTTTTTTTTTGAATATATTTAAATGTGTATGAGTTGATAGCCAAACAGCTG
>JAIGNY010003839.1:0-15391 GCA_020152595.1 Chiridota heheva
GCTACCTGTAATTAGCTGTATCCGTAAGGCAATAATTATGTGCACACTAAGTCAATGAGACTTAAAAACGTCAAAAAGGGAGAGGGGTGGCATCCAATGGGTTCAAAACCATTTTCCTCCGTGACGGTTTTGTTCAATAGGGGTGACCAGGCTTTTCAAAATGTCAAAAAATTCAGGATCGGATTTATTCAAGTAGACTCAGTCAGCCGTTTTGCTACCTCTAATTAGCTGTATCCGAAAGGCAATAATTATGTGCACGCTAAGTCAATGAGACTTAAAACGTTAAAAGGGAGAAGGGTGGCATCAATGGGTTCAAAACCATTTTCCTCCGTGACAGTTTTGTTCAATAGGGGTTACCAGGCTTTTCAAAAATGTCAAAAATTTGGGATCGGATCTATTCAAATAGACTCAATCAGCCGTTTTTGCAGAGGAACAAAATCTGAGAATTTCTGAAATGATTTACGTAAAGTGGGGCGCAATTTGTTGAATTACGCCTTATAACAACACATTTTTCGAAAATTTTATGGGCTCGGGAGACAGAGGACTAGTAGACCTTTCGTTTGATATGCGAAAATGTATGTTAATTGTAATTGGCTACCTGTAATTAGCTGTATCCGTAAGGCAATAATTATGTGCACACTAAGTCAATGAGACTTAAAAAACGTCAAAAAGGGAGAGGGGTGGCATCCAATGGGTTCAAAACCATTTTCCTCCGTGACGGTTTTGTTCAATAGGGGGGTGACCAGGCTTTTCAAAAATGTCAAAAAATTCAGGATCGGATTTATTCAAGTAGACTCAGTCAGCCGTTTTGCTACCTCTAATTAGCTGTATCCGAAAGGCAATAATTATGTGCACGCTAAGTCAATGAGACTTAAAAACGTTAAAAAGGGAGAAGGGTGGCATCAAATGGGTTCAAAACCATTTCCCTCCGTGACAGTTTTGTTCAATAGGGGGGTTACCAGGCTTTTCAAAAATGTCTAAAAATTTGGGATCGGATCTATTCAAATAGACTCAATCAGCCGTTTTTGCAGAGGAACAAAATCTGAGAATTTCGAAATGATTTACGTAAAGTGGGGCGCAATTTGCTGAATTACGCCTTATAACAACACATTTTTCGAAAATGTTATGGGCTCGGGAGACAGAGGACTAGTAGACCTTTCGTTTGATATGCGAAAATGTATGTTAATTGTAATTGGCTACCTGTAATTAGCTGTATCCGTAAGGCAATAATTATGTGCACACTAAGTCAATGAGACTTAAAAACGTCAAAAAGG
This sequence comes from Chiridota heheva, assembly GCA_020152595.1. Lineage (NCBI taxonomy): Eukaryota > Metazoa > Echinodermata > Holothuroidea > Apodida > Chiridotidae > Chiridota > Chiridota heheva. The sequence continues at coordinate 1,275 of JAIGNY010003839.1, forward strand.
GAGAGGGGTGGCATCCAATGGGTTCAAAACCATTTTCTCCGTGACGGTTTTGTCAATAGGGGTGACCAGGCTTTTCAAAAATGTCAAAAATTCAGGATCGGATTTATTCAAGTAGACTCAGTCAGCCGTTTTGCTACCTCTAATTAGCTGTATCCGTAAGGCAATAATTATGTGCACGCTAAGTCAATGAGACTTAAAAACGTTAAAAAGGAGAAGGGTGGCATCCAATGGGTTCAAAACCATTTTTTCCTCCGTGACAGTTTTGTTCAATAGGGGTTACCAGGCTTTTCAAAATGTCAAAAAATTTGGGATCGGATCTATTCAAATAGACTCAATCAGCCGTTTTTGCAGAGGAACAAAATCTGAGAATTTGAAATGATTTACGTAAAGTGGGGCGCAATTTGGTTGAATTACGCCTTATAAAAACACATTTTTCGAAAATTTTATTGCTCGGGAGACAGAGGACTAGTAGACCATTTTTCGTTTGATATGCGAAAATGTATGTTTATTGTAATTAGCTACCTGTAATTAGCTGTATCCGTAAGGCAATAATTATGTGCACGCTAAGTCAATGAGACTTAAAAACGTCAAAAAGGGGAGAAGGGTGGCATCAAAAATGGGTTCAAAACCTTTTCAAAAATCCTCCGATTTATTGACAGTTTTGTTCAATAGGGGTTAAAAACCAGGCTTTTCAAAAATGTCAAAAATTTGGGATCGGATCTATTCAAATAGACTCAATCAGCCGTTTTTGCAGAGGAACAAAATCTGAGAATTTCGAAATGATTTACGTAAAGTGGGGCGCAATTTGGTTGAATTACGCCTTATAACAACACATTTTTCGAAAATGTTATGGCTCGGGAGACAGAGGACTAGTAGACCTTTCGTTTGATATGCGAAAATGTATGTTAATTGTAATTGGCTACCTGTAATTAGCTGTATCCGTAAGGCAATAATTATGTGCACACTAAGTCAATGAGACTTAAAAACGTCAAAAAGGGAGGGGTGGCATCCAATGGGTTCAAAACCATTTTCCTCCGTGACGGTTTTGTTCAATAGGGGTGACCAGGCTTTTCAAAAATGTCAAAAATTCAGGATCGGATTTATTCAAGTAGACTCAGTCAGCCGTTTTGCTACCTCTAATTAGCTGTATCCGTAAGGCAATAATTATGTGCACGCTAAGTCAATGAGACTTAAAAACGTTAAAAAGGGAGAAGGGTGGCATCAAATGGGTTCAAAACCATTTTCCTCCGTGACAGTTTTGTTCAATAGGGGTTACCAGGCTTTTCAAAAATGTCAAAAATTTGGGATCGGATCTATTCAAATAGACTCAATCAGCCGTTTTTGCAGAGGAACAAAATCTGAGAATTTACGTAAAGTGAAATGATTTACGAAAAAAGTGGGGCGCAATTTGGTTGAATTACGCCTTATAACAACACATTTTTCGAAAAAATGTTATGGGCTCGGGAGACAGAGGACTAGTAGACCTTTCGTTTGATATGCGAAAATGTATGTTAATTGTAATTGGCTACCTGTAATTAGCTGTATCCGTAAGGCAATAATTATGTGCACACTAAGTCAATGAGACTTAAAAACGTCAAAAAAGGAGAAGGGTGGCATCCAATGGGTTCAAAACCATTTTCCTCCGTGACAGTTTTGTTCAATAGGGGTGACCAGGCTTTTCAAAATGTCAAAAACCAGGATCGGATTTATTCAAGTAGACTTTTCAAAAATGTCAAAAAATGTGCACGCTAAGTCAATGAGACTTAAAAAACGTTAAAAAAGGGGAGAAGGGTGGATCAAATGGTTCAAAACCATTTCCCTCCGTGACATTCAAAGGGGTTAGCTTTTCAAAAATATCAAAAATTTGGGATCGGCAAATAGACTCAATCAGCGTTTTTGCAGAGGAACAAAATCTGAGAATTTCTGAAATGATTTACGTAAAGTGGGGCGCAATTTGGTTGAATTACGCCTTATAACAACACATTTTTCGAAAATTTTATGGGCTCGGGAGACAGAGGACTAGTAGACCTTTCGTTTGATATGCGAAAATGTATGTTAATTGTAATTGGCTACCTGTAATTAGCTGTATCCGTAAGGCAATAATTATGTGCACACTAAGTCAATGAGACTTAAAAACGTCAAAAAGGGAGAGGGGTGGCATCCAATGGGTTCAAAACCATTTTCTCCGTGACGGTTTTGTTCAATAGGGGGTGACCAGGCTTTTCAAAAATGTCAAAAATTCAGGATCGGATTTATTCAAGTAGACTCAGTCAGCCGTTTTGCTACCTCTAATTAGCTGTATCCGTAAGGCAATAATTATGTGCACGCTAAGTCAATGAGACTTAAAAACGTTAAAAGGGAGAAGGGTGGCATCAAATGGGTTCAAAACCATTTTCCTCCGTGACAGTTTTGTTCAATAGGGGTTACCAGGCTTTTCAAAAATGTCAAAAAATTTGGGATCGGATCTATTCAAATAGACTCAATCAGCCGTTTTTGCAGAGGAACAAAATCTGAGAATTTCGAAATGATTTACGTAAAGTGGGGCGCAATTTGGTTGAATTACGCCTTATAACAACACATTTTTCGAAAATTTATGGCTCGGGAGACAGAGGACTAGTAGACCTTTCTGCGTTTGATATGCGAAAATGTATGTTAATTGTAATTGGCTACCTGTAATTAGCTGTATCCGTAAGGCAATAATTATGTGCACACTAAGTCAATGAGACTTAAAAACGTCAAAAAGGGAGAGGGGTGGCATCCAATGGGTTCAAAACCATTTTCCTCCGTGACGGTTTTGTTCAATAGGGGTGACCAGGCTTTTCAAAATGTCAAAAATTCAGGATCGGATTTATTCAAGTAGACTCAGTCAGCCGTTTTGCTACTCTAATTAGCTGTATCCGAAAGGCAATAATTATGTGCACGCTAAGTCAATGAGACTTAAAAACGTTAAAAGGAGAAGGGTGGCATCAAATGGGTTCAAAACCATTTTCCTCCGTGACAGTTTTGTTCAATAGGGGTTACCAGGCTTTTCAAAAATGTCAAAAAATTTGGGATCGGATCTATTCAAATAGACTCAATCAGCCGTTTTTGCAGAGGAACAAAATCTGAGAATTTCGAAATGATTTACGTAAAGTGGGGCGCAATTTGGTTGAATTACGCCTTATAACAACACATTTTTCGAAAATTTTATGGGCTCGGGAGACAGAGGACTAGTAGACCTTTCGTTTGATATGCGAAAATGTATGTTAATTGTAATTGGCTACCTGTAATTAGCTGTATCCGTAAGGCAATAATTATGTGCACACTAAGTCAATGAGACTTAAAAACGTCAAAAAGGGAGAGGGGTGGCATCCAATGGGTTCAAAACCATTTTCCTCCGTGACGGTTTTGTTCAATAGGGGTGACCAGGCTTTTCAAAAATGTCAAAAATTCAGGATCGGATTTATTCAAGTAGACTCAGTCAGCCGTTTTGCTACCTCTAATTAGCTGTATCCGTAAGGCAATAATTATGTGCACGCTAAGTCAATGAGACTTAAAAACGTTAAAAAGGGAGAAGGGTGGCATCAAATGGGTTCAAAACCATTTTCCTCCGTGACAGTTTTGTTCAATAGGGGTTACCAGGCTTTTCAAAAATGTCAAAAATTTGGGATCGGATCTATTCAAATAGACTCAATCAGCCGTTTTTGCAGAGGAACAAAATCTGAGAATTTCTGAAATGATTTACGTAAAGTGGGGCGCAATTTGTTGAATTACGCCTTATAACAACACATTTTTCGAAAATTTTATGGGCTCGGGAGACAGAGGACTAGTAGACCTTTCGTTTGATATGCGAAAATGTATGTTAATTGTAATTGGCTACCTGTAATTAGCTGTATCCGTAAGGCAATAATTATGTGCACACTAAGTCAATGAGACTTAAAACGTCAAAAAGGGAGAGGGGTGGCATCCAATGGGTTCAAAACCATTTTCCTCCGTGACGGTTTTGTTCAATAGGGGTGACCAGGCTTTTCAAAAATGTCAAAAATTCAGGATCGGATTTATTCAAGTAGACTCAGTCAGCCGTTTTGCTACCTCTAATTAGCTGTATCCGTAAGGCAATAATTATGTGCACGCTAAGTCAATGAGACTTAAAAACGTTAAAAAGGGAGAAGGGTGGCATCAAATGGGTTCAAAACCATTTTCCTCCGTGACAGTTTTGTTCAATAGGGGTTACCAGGCTTTTCAAAAATGTCAAAAAATTTGGGATCGGATCTATTCAAATAGACTCAATCAGCCGTTTTGCAGAGGAACAAAATCTGAGAATTTCGAAATGATTTACGTAAAGTGGGGCGCAATTTGGTTGAATTACGCCTTATAACAACACATTTTTCGAAAATGTTATGGGCGGGAGACAGAGGACTAGTAGACCTTTCGTTTGATATGCGAAAATGTATGTTAATTGTAATTGGCTACCTGTAATTAGCTGTATCCGTAAGGCAATAATTATGTGCACACTAAGTCAATGAGACTTAAAAACGTCAAAAAGGGAGAGGGGTGGCATCCAATGGGTTCAAAACCATTTTCCTCCGTGACGGTTTTGTTCAATAGGGGTGACCAGGCTTTTCAAAAATGTCAAAAATTCAGGATCGGATTTATTCAAGTAGACTCAGTCAGCCGTTTTGCTACCTCTAATTAGCTGTATCCGTAAGGCAATAATTATGTGCACGCTAAGTCAATGAGACTTAAAAACGTTAAAAAGGGAGAAGGGTGGCATCAAATGGGTTCAAAACCATTTTCCTCCGTGACAGTTTTGTTCAATAGGGGTTACCAGGCTTTTCAAAAATGTCAAAAATTTGGGATCGGATCTATTCAAATAGACTCAATCAGCCGTTTTTGCAGAGGAACAAAATCTGAGAATTTCGAAATGATTTACGTAAAGTGGGGCGCAATTTGGTTGAATTACGCCTTATAACAACACATTTTTCGAAAATTTTATGGGCTCGGGAGACAGAGGACTAGTAGACCTTTCGTTTGATATGCGAAAATGTATGTTAATTGTAATTGGCTACCTGTAATTAGCTGTATCCGTAAGGCAATAATTATGTGCACACTAAGTCAATGAGACTTAAAAACGTCAAAAAGGGAGAGGGGTGGCATCCAATGGGTTCAAAACCATTTTCCTCCGTGACGGTTTTGTTCAATAGGGGTGACCAGGCTTTTCAAAAATGTCAAAAATTCAGGATCGGATTTATTCAAGTAGACTCAGTCAGCCGTTTTGCTACCTCTAATTAGCTGTATCCGTAAGGCAATAATTATGTGCACGCTAAGTCAATGAGACTTAAAACGTTAAAAAGGGAGAAGGGTGGCATCAAATGGGTTCAAAACCATTTTCCTCCGTGACAGTTTTGTTCAATAGGGGGGTTACCAGGCTTTTCAAAAATGTCAAAAATTTGGGATCGGATCTATTCAAATAGACTCAATCAGCCGTTTTTGCAGAGGAACAAAATCTGAGAATTTCGAAATGATTTACGTAAAGTGGGGCGCAATTTGGTTGAATTACGCCTTATAACAACACATTTTTCGAAAATGTTATGGGCTCGGGAGACAGAGGACTAGTAGACCTTTCGTTTGATATGCGAAAATGTATGTTAATTGTAATTGGCTACCTGTAATTAGCTGTATCCGTAAGGCAATAATTATGTGCACACTAAGTCAATGAGACTTAAAAACGTCAAAAAGGGAGAGGGGTGGCATCCAATGGGTTCAAAACCATTTTCCTCCGTGACGGTTTTGTTCAATAGGGGTGACCAGGCTTTTCAAAAATGTCAAAAATTCAGGATCGGATTTATTCAAGTAGACTCAGTCAGCCGTTTTGCTACCTCTAATTAGCTGTATCCGAAAGGCAATAATTATGTGCACGCTAAGTCAATGAGACTTAAAAACGTTAAAAAGGGAGAAGGGTGGCATCAAATGGGTTCAAAACCATTTTCCTCCGTGACAGTTTTGTTCAATAGGGGGGTTACCAGGCTTTTCAAAAATGTCAAAAATTTGGGATCGGATCTATTCAAATAGACTCAATCAGCCGTTTTTGCAGAGGAACAAAATCTGAGATTTTCGAAATGATTTACGTAAAGTGGGGCGCAATTTGGTTGAATTACGCCTTATAACAACACATTTTTCGAAAATTTTATGGGCTCGGGAGACAGAGGACTAGTAGACCTTTCGTTTGATATGCGAAAATGTATGTTAATTGTAATTGGCTACCTGTAATTAGCTGTATCCGTAAGGCAATAATTATGTGCACACTAAGTCAATGAGACTTAAAAACGTCAAAAAGGGAGAGGGGTGGCATCCAATGGGTTCAAAACCATTTTCCTCCGTGACGGTTTTGTTCAATAGGGGTGACCAGGCTTTTCAAAAATGTCAAAAATTCAGGATCGGATTTATTCAAGTAGACTCAGTCAGCCGTTTTGCTACCTCTAATTAGCTGTATCCGTAAGGCAATAATTATGTGCACGCTAAGTCAATGAGACTTAAAAACGTTAAAAGGGAGAAGGGTGGCATCAAATGGGTTCAAAACCATTTTCCTCCGTGACAGTTTTGTTCAATAGGGGTTACCAGGCTTTTCAAAAATGTCAAAAATTTGGGATCGGATCTATTCAAATAGACTCAATCAGCCGTTTTTGCAGAGGAACAAAATCTGAGAATTTTCGAAATGATTTACGTAAAGTGGGGCGCAATTTGGTTGAATTACGCCTTATAACAACACATTTTTCGAAAATTTTATGGGCTCGGGAGACAGAGGACTAGTAGACCTTTCGTTTGATATGCGAAAATGTATGTTAATTGTAATTGGCTACCTGTAATTAGCTGTATCCGTAAGGCAATAATTATGTGCACACTAAGTCAATGAGACTTAAAAACGTCAAAAAGGGAGAGGGGTGGCATCCAATGGGTTCAAAACCATTTTCCTCCGTGACGGTTTTGTTCAATAGGGGGGTGACCAGGCTTTTCAAAAATGTCAAAAATTCAGGATCGGATTTATTCAAGTAGACTCAGTCAGCCGTTTTGCTACCTCTAATTAGCTGTATCCGTAAGGCAATAATTATGTGCACGCTAAGTCAATGAGACTTAAAAACGTTAAAAAGGGAGAAGGGTGGCATCAAATGGGTTCAAAACCATTTTCCTCCGTGACAGTTTTGTTCAATAGGGGGGTTACCAGGCTTTTCAAAAATGTCAAAAATTTGGGATCGGATCTATTCAAATAGACTCAATCAGCCGTTTTTGCAGAGGAACAAAATCTGAGAATTTCGAAATGATTTACGTAAAGTGGGGCGCAATTTGGTTGAATTACGCCTTATAACAACACATTTTTCGAAAAATTTATGGGCTCGGGAGACAGAGGACTAGTAGACCTTTCGTTTGATATGCGAAAATGTATGTTAATTGTAATTGGCTACCTGTAATTAGCTGTATCCGTAAGGCAATAATTATGTGCACACTAAGTCAATGAGACTTAAAAACGTCAAAAAGGGAGAGGGGTGGCATCCAATGGGTTCAAAACCATTTTCCTCCGTGACGGTTTTGTTCAATAGGGGTGACCAGGCTTTTCAAAAATGTCAAAAATTCAGGATCGGATTTATTCAAGTAGACTCAGTCAGCCGTTTTGCTACCTCTAATTAGCTGTATCCGTAAGGCAATAATTATGTGCACGCTAAGTCAATGAGACTTAAAAACGTTAAAAAGGGAGAAGGGTGGCATCAAATGGGTTCAAAACCATTTTCCTCCGTGACAGTTTTGTTCAATAGGGGTTACCAGGCTTTTCAAAAATGTCAAAAATTTGGGATCGGATCTATTCAAATAGACTCAATCAGCCGTTTTTGCAGAGGAACAAAATCTGAGAATTTCGAAATGATTTACGTAAAGTGGGGCGCAATTTGGTTGAATTACGCCTTATAACAACACATTTTTCGAAAATTTTATGGGCTCGGGAGACAGAGGACTAGTAGACCTTTCGTTTGATATGCGAAAATGTATGTTAATTGTAATTGGCTACCTGTAATTAGCTGTATCCGTAAGGCAATAATTATGTGCACACTAAGTCAATGAGACTTAAAAACGTCAAAAAGGGAGAGGGGTGGCATCCAATGGGTTCAAAACCATTTTCCTCCGTGACGGTTTTGTTCAATAGGGGTGACCAGGCTTTTCAAAAATGTCAAAAATTCAGGATCGGATTTATTCAAGTAGACTCAGTCAGCCGTTTTGCTACCTCTAATTAGCTGTATCCGTAAGGCAATAATTATGTGCACGCTAAGTCAATGAGACTTAAAAACGTTAAAAAGGGAGAAGGGTGGCATCAAATGGGTTCAAAACCATTTTCCTCCGTGACAGTTTTGTTCAATAGGGGTTACCAGGCTTTTCAAAAATGTCAAAAATTTGGGATCGGATCTATTCAAATAGACTCAATCAGCCGTTTTTGCAGAGGAACAAAATCTGAGAATTTCGAAATGATTTACGTAAAGTGGGGCGCAATTTGGTTGAATTACGCCTTATAACAACACATTTTTCGAAAATTTTATGGGCTCGGGAGACAGAGGACTAGTAGACCTTTCGTTTGATATGCGAAAATGTATGTTAATTGTAATTGGCTACCTGTAATTAGCTGTATCCGTAAGGCAATAATTATGTGCACACTAAGTCAATGAGACTTAAAAACGTCAAAAAGGGAGAGGGGTGGCATCCAATGGGTTCAAACCATTTTCCTCCGTGACGGTTTTGTTCAATAGGGGTGACCAGGCTTTTCAAAAATGTCAAAAATTCAGGATCGGATTTATTCAAGTAGACTCAGTCAGCCGTTTTGCTACCTCTAATTAGCTGTATCCGTAAGGCAATAATTATGTGCACGCTAAGTCAATGAGACTTAAAAACGTAAAAAGGGAGAAGGGTGGCATCAAATGGGTTCAAAACCATTTTCCTCCGTGACAGTTTTGTTCAATAGGGGTTACCAGGCTTTTCAAAAATGTCAAAAATTTGGGATCGGATTATTCAAATAGATTCAGCCGTTTTTGCAGAGAACAAAATCTGAGAATTTCGAAATGATTTAGTCAGCAGTGGGGCGCAATTTGTTGAATTACGCCTTATAACAACACGAAAATTTTATGGGTCGGGAGACAGAGGACTAGTAGACCTTTCGTTTGATACGAAAATGTATGTTAATTGTAATTGGCTACCTGTAATTAGCTGTATCCGTAAGGCAATAATTAATCCGTAAGGCAATAATTATGTGCACGCTAAGTCAATGAGACTTAAAAACGTCAAAAATGAGAGAAGGGTGGCATCCAATGGGTCCGTGACAGTTTTGTTCAATAGGGGGGTTACCAGGCTTTTCAAAAATGTCAAAAAATTTGGGATCGGATCTATTCAAATAGACTCAATCAGCCGTTTTTGCAGAGGAACAAAATCTGAGAATTTCGAAATGATTTACGTAAAGTGGGGCGCAATTTGGTTGAATTACGCCTTATAACAACACATTTTTCGAAAAATTTTATGGGCTCGGGAGACAGAAAAGATGGGCTCGGGAGACAGAGGACTAGTAGACCTTTCGTTTGATATGCGAAAATGTATGTTAATTGTAATTGGCTACCTGTAATTAGCTGTATCCGTAAGGCAATAATTATGTGCACACTAAGTCAATGAGACTTAAAAACGTCAAAAAGGGAGAGGGGTGGCATCCAATGGGTTCAAAACCATTTTCCTCCGTGACGGTTTTGTTCAATAGGGGTGACCAGGCTTTTCAAAAATGTCAAAAATTCAGGATCGGATTTATTCAAGTAGACTCAGTCAGCCGTTTTGCTACCTCTAATTAGCTGTATCCGTAAGGCAATAATTATGTGCACGCTAAGTCAATGAGACTTAAAAACGTCAAAAAAAAGGGGGAGAAGGGTAGGGGCAGGCTTTTCAAAAATCAAAAATGGGTTCAAAACCATTTTCCTCCGTGACAGTTTTGTTCAAAAGGGGGGGTTATCCAATGGGCTTTTCAAAAGGCTTTTCAAAAATGTCAAAAAATTTGGGATCGGATCTATTCAAATAGACTCAATCAGCCGTTTTTGCAGAGGAACAAAATCTGAGAATTTTCGAAATGATTTACGTAAAGTGGGGCGCAATTTGGTTGAATTACGCCTTATAACAACACATTTTTCGAAAATTTATGGGCTCGGGAGACAGAGGACTAGTAGACCTTTCGTTTGATATGCGAAAATGTATGTTAATTGTAATTGGCTACCTGTAATTAGCTGTATCCGTAAGGCAATAATTATGTGCACACTAAGTCAATGAGACTTAAAAACGTCAAAAAGGGAGAGGGGTGGCATCCAATGGGTTCAAAACCATTTTCCTCCGTGACGGTTTTGTTCAATAGGGGTGACCAGGCTTTTCAAAAATGTCAAAAATTCAGGATCGGATTTATTCAAGTAGACTCAGTCAGCCGTTTTGCTACCTCTAATTAGCTGTATCCGTAAGGCAATAATTATGTGCACGCTAAGTCAATGAGACTTAAAAACGTTAAAAAGGGAGAAGGGTGGCATCAAATGGGTTCAAAACCATTTTCCTCCGTGACAGTTTTGTTCAATAGGGGTTACCAGGCTTTTCAAAAATGTCAAAAATTTGGGATCGGATCTATTCAAATAGACTCAATCAGCCGTTTTTGCAGAGGAACAAAATCTGAGAATTTCGAAATGATTTACGTAAAGTGGGGCGCAATTTGGTTGAATTACGCCTTATAACAACACATTTTTCGAAAATTTATGGGCTCGGGAGACAGAGGACTAGTAGACCTTTCGTTTGATATGCGAAAATGTATGTTAATTGTAATTGGCTACCTGTAATTAGCTGTATCCGTAAGGCAATAATTATGTGCACACTAAGTCAATGAGACTTAAAAACGTCAAAAAGGGAGAGGGGTGGCATCCAATGGGTTCAAAACCATTTTCCTCCGTGACGGTTTTGTTCAATAGGGGTGACCAGGCTTTTCAAAAATGTCAAAAATTCAGGATCGGATTTATTCAAGTAGACTCAGTCAGCCGTTTTGCTACCTCTAATTAGCTGTATCCGTAAGGCAATAATTATGTGCACGCTAAGTCAATGAGACTTAAAAACGTTAAAAAGGGAGAAGGGTGGCATCAAATGGGTTCAAAACCATTTTCCTCCGTGACAGTTTTGTTCAATAGGGGTTACCAGGCTTTTCAAAAATGTCAAAAAATTTGGGATCGGATCTATTCAAATAGACTCAATCAGCCGTTTTTGCAGAGGAACAAAATCTGAGAATTTCGAAATGATTTACGTAAAGTGGGGCGCAATTTGGTTGAATTACGCCTTATAACAACACATTTTTCGAAAATTTTATGGGCTCGGGAGACAGAGGACTAGTAGACCTTTCGTTTGATATGCGAAAATGTATGTTAATTGTAATTGGCTACCTGTAATTAGCTGTATCCGTAAGGCAATAATTATGTGCACACTAAGTCAATGAGACTTAAAAACGTCAAAAAGGGAGAGGGGTGGCATCCAATGGGTTCAAAACCATTTTCCTCCGTGACGGTTTTGTTCAATAGGGGTGACCAGGCTTTTCAAAAATGTCAAAAATTCAGGATCGGATTTATTCAAGTAGACTCAGTCAGCCGTTTTGCTACCTCTAATTAGCTGTATCCGTAAGGCAATAATTATGTGCACGCTAAGTCAATGAGACTTAAAAACGTTAAAAAGGGAGAAGGGTGGCATCAAATGGGTTCAAAACCATTTTCCTCCGTGACAGTTTTGTTCAATAGGGGTTACCAGGCTTTTCAAAAATGTCAAAAATTTGGGATCGGATCTATTCAAATAGACTCAATCAGCCGTTTTTGCAGAGGAACAAAATCTGAGAATTTCGAAATGATTTACGTAAAGTGGGGCGCAATTTGGTTGAATTACGCCTTATAACAACACATTTTTCGAAAATTTTATGGGCTCGGGAGACAGAGGACTAGTAGACCTTTCGTTTGATATGCGAAAATGTATGTTAATTGTAATTGGCTACCTGTAATTAGCTGTATCCGTAAGGCAATAATTATGTGCACACTAAGTCAATGAGACTTAAAAACGTCAAAAAGGGGGAGAGGGGTGGCATCCAATGGGTTCAAAACCATTTTCCTCCGTGACGGTTTTGTTCAATAGGGGTGACCAGGCTTTTCAAAAATGTCAAAAATTCAGGATCGGATTTATTCAAGTAGACTCAGTCAGCCGTTTTGCTACCTCTAATTAGCTGTATCCGTAAGGCAATAATTATGTGCACGCTAAGTCAATGAGACTTAAAAACGTTAAAAAGGGAGAAGGGTGGCATCAAATGGGTTCAAAACCATTTTCCTCCGTGACAGTTTTGTTCAATAGGGGTTACCAGGCTTTTCAAAAATGTCAAAAATTTGGGATCGGATCTATTCAAATAGACTCAATCAGCCGTTTTTGCAGAGGAACAAAATCTGAGATTTTCGAAATGATTTACGTAAAGTGGGGCGCAATTTGGTTGAATTACGCCTTATAACAACACATTTTTCGAAAATTTTATGGGCTCGGGAGACAGAGGACTAGTAGACCTTTCGTTTGATATGCGAAAATGTATGTTAATTGTAATTGGCTACCTGTAATTAGCTGTATCCGTAAGGCAATAATTATGTGCACACTAAGTCAATGAGACTTAAAAACGTCAAAAAGGGAGAGGGGTGGCATCCAATGGGTTCAAAACCATTTTCCTCCGTGACGGTTTTGTTCAATAGGGGTGACCAGGCTTTTCAAAAATGTCAAAAATTCAGGATCGGATTTATTCAAGTAGACTCAGTCAGCCGTTTTGCTACCTCTAATTAGCTGTATCCGTAAGGCAATAATTATGTGCACGCTAAGTCAATGAGACTTAAAAACGTTAAAAAGGGAGAAGGGTGGCATCAAATGGGTTCAAAACCATTTTCCTCCGTGACAGTTTTGTTCAATAGGGGTTACCAGGCTTTTCAAAAATGTCAAAAATTTGGGATCGGATCTATTCAAATAGACTCAATCAGCCGTTTTTGCAGAGGAACAAAATCTGAGAATTTCGAAATGATTTACGTAAAGTGGGGCGCAATTTGTTGAATTACGCCTTATAACAACACATTTTTCGAAAATTTATGGGCTCGGGAGACAGAGGACTAGTAGACCTTTCGTTTGATATGCGAAAATGTATGTTAATTGTAATTGGCTACCTGTAATTAGCTGTATCCGTAAGGCAATAATTATGTGCACACTAAGTCAATGAGACTTAAAAACGTCAAAAAGGGAGAGGGGTGGCATCCAATGGGTTCAAAACCATTTTCCTCCGTGACGGTTTTGTTCAATAGGGGTGACCAGGCTTTTCAAAAATGTCAAAAAATTCAGGATCGGATTTATTCAAGTAGACTCAGTCAGCCGTTTTGCTACCTCTAATTAGCTGTATCCGTAAGGCAATAATTATGTGCACGCTAAGTCAATGAGATTTAAAAACGTTAAAAAGGGAGAAGGGTGGCATCAAATGGGTTCAAAACCATTTTCCTCCGTGACAGTTTTGTTCAATAGGGGGGTTACCAGGCTTTTCAAAAATGTCAAAAAATTTGGGATCGGATCTATTCAAATAGACTCAATCAGCCGTTTTTGCAGAGGAACAAAATCTGAGAATTTCGAAATGATTTACGTAAAGTGGGGCGCAATTTGGTTGAATTACGCCTTATAACAACACATTTTTCGAAAATTTATGGGCTCGGGAGACAGAGGACTAGTAGACCTTTCGTTTGATATGCGAAAATGTATGTTAATTGTAATTGGCTACCTGTAATTAGCTGTATCCGTAAGGCAATAATTATGTGCACACTAAGTCAATGAGACTTAAAAACGTCAAAAAGGGAGAGGGGTGGCATCCAATGGGTTCAAAACCATTTTCCTCCGTGACGGTTTTGTTCAATAGGGGTGACCAGGCTTTTCAAAAATGTCAAAAATTCAGGATCGGATTTATTCAAGTAGACTCAGTCAGCCGTTTTGCTACCTCTAATTAGCTGTATCCGTAAGGCAATAATTATGTGCACGCTAAGTCAATGAGACTTAAAAAC
>JAIGNY010003849.1:0-32500 GCA_020152595.1 Chiridota heheva
TTGAAACACTTGGCATGCTTGGTGAAAATATGTATATATATATATATATATATATATATATATATATATATATATATATATATATATATATATATATATATATATATATATATATATATATATATATATATATATATATATATATATATATATATATATATATATATATATATATATATATATATATATATATATATATATATATATATATATATATATATATATATATATATATAATAATAATAATGAATATTTGTTATGCGCCAGTATCCATCAAAAGTGATGCTCATGGCGCAGCGACACAACAATTAATGCAAAACAATGTGAACAAAAAAGAAATGTTAGTTAAGAATACTGCAAAAAAAAAAACATACATACAAAGAACAAATATAAGCTTAAAATTTAACAGAATTAGAACACATGAGGAATGTCTTTAATGATGATTTAAAAGAATTGAGGGAAGGACTAAGTTTCATGTTGTCTGGAAGTCTGTTCCCTAAAAAGAGGGCAGCAGAAGAAAATGAACGTTTACCCCATGTTCTGAAAGTACGTGGAATAGCTAATTGAAGTTTGAAATTAGAACGCATGAACTGGCGGGGAGACTTATATGGGATTAAAAGATCAGAAATATATGTGGGAGACAATGCATGAGTAGACTTATACACAAAAACAAGTATTTTAAAAACAATTCTTTGATGAATTGGTAGCCAGTGTAAATTCCTTAATATGGGAGTAATGTGTTCATTTGGTTTACTTAGGGTAACAATCCTGGCAGCAATATTTTGTAAGCGGGAGAGACGTTTGATTTGATTAGCTGGGAGACCATATAGAAAGAGTTACCCATATCAAGGCGGGAAGGGACAAAAGCATGAACTAGTTGTTCAGTGGCAGGCATTGTTAAATATTTTCTGATTAGTCCTATGCTACGTAAATGAAATGATGAAGATTTAGAAATTTCAGAGATATGGTCAGCCATTGACATATCAGCATCAAAAATGGAGCCAAGGTTACGAACTTTAGAGGCTACACATACTTGAGCATTACCAATTTGAAAAAAAGGGAGGTTGATTTTGTTGCGCTGACGTTTGGAACCAAGAACAATAAATTCAGTTAAAAGTTGGAGGACATCCACTTGCGTATTTCAACGATACATGATTCGAGTTTATGTAGTGCAATATTTGCTTCAGCTTGATTGGAATTAAACGAAATATATAATTGTGTACCATCGGCATACAAGTGGTAATGAAGATCATATTTACATATAATTTTACCAATAAAACTAGTGAAATGGAAAACAAAATCGGACCGAGTACACTCCCCTGCGGCACACCATATACAAGCGTAGATGGTGAAGAAGTTTTATCATTAATTTGTACACATTGTAATCTGTTAGCTAGATAGGACATGAACTATTGTAATATAGTTCCATTAAAACCAATATTTTGAAGATGATTGATTAACAGGCAATGATCCACAGTGTCGAAGGCAGCGGATAAATCAAGAAAGACAAGGGCAACAAGTCTACCTTTATCCATTGCTGAAAGAATGTCAATTTGGACTTTAAGTAATGCAGTCTCAATACTGTGATTTGGTCGATAGGCTGATTGCTGATTATCAAGAAGATTGTTGTGCTGAAGAAAAGGTGAAATTCTACACAAGACAATGCGTTCAAGGAGTTTTGACAGAAATGGAAGATTAGACACGGGTCGATAGTCCTTTAAAACATCCGGATCCAAACTTGATTTTTTTAATAGAGGATGAACAAGCGCCGACTTTAAAGATTCCTGAAAAATTCCTGAAGTGAGTGACTGATTGATAATATGAGCTATTATTGGAACAAGTGAGGCAGTGCAGTCTTTTACCAGTTTGGTTGGTATTGGATCAAGATTACAGCTTTTGTTTGGGTATTGCTTGATCAATTTCTCAACCTCACTGAATGTGGTTGGTTTAAAGGAAGTAAGCTTTGAGTCACAAATGTCAAAATATGCAACAGATGGCATAATACATACATGAGATTCAAATTCATAACGAATTACTTTGATTTTATCACTGAAAAAAGTACAGAATTTGTTTGCAAGATTACCATTCGAGTCACACTGTGAAATTGGTGAAGAATGTTTTCGGTGAAGAAGTTTATCTGTTACACGGAAAAGTTGTTTTTGATCTGAACCACAGTCAGTAATAAGAGTAGAAAAGTGAGTCAGTTTAGATTTGCGAATAAGTCCATTTACGAGGTTGTGTTGAATACGGTAAAGTTGATGATCAATCTCAAGTCGAGATCTACGCCACTTTATACCATGGTATATGAGGTCTTACGGTTATTGTGCGGGTTTTGGGTGGAGCATGCAAATCCAGAAGAGAAGAAAGACTTGAATCATAATTATGAAGGTTTTGTGAAAGGGAAGCAGTTGAATAGTTACAAAATACTTCTGAGTTTCTGATGTCATCACAGAGGGAACCAACATTAATACCATTTAGATTTCTTGTAGTTATTGTTTTCTTTGGTGGTTTAGGTCTTTGAAGAGCAAGTGCACATGTTATAATCAAATGATCAGACAGACCGTCTTCTACACAAATATTTGAAGCAATAGGATCATCAGAAGAACGCGTTATAAGCAAGTCCAAAGTATGTCCCTGTTTATGAGTCGGGGATGTAATTTGTTGTTGAAGACTGGAAGATGACAATAATTCCAAAAATCGAATGGCATCAGGATCATTGAGGTTGTCAACGTGTATATTGAAATCACCAGTTATGATGAGGTTATGAGGCACTAAGATGTATGAGTCAATAAGTTTACTAAATTCACATATGAATTGAGAGAATGGTAATCCCTTCTTTGGAGGTCTATACACCAACATCAATGAAATAGATGTTGAAGGAGATGACAGTTCAACTTCAAGCAATTCAAATGTGGTAAACTCTCTTTTATTAGGGATTCTGACAGATAATCCGGATTTATAAAGGAAGGCAACACCACCTCCTTTCCTGTTGAGCCGTGAAACATGTTAAAAATTGTAACCATTTGGAGTAATATCCCCAATAACGACAGAGTCTTCAGAGCGTAACCATGTTTCATATATAGCAATAGCATCAAAATTCTTATCAAAGCAAAGGTCAATTAGTTCAGTTGTTTTATTGCGGACTGATTGGGCATTAAGCATACAAAATTTTACTTGACGACTAATTCCGAAATGCTTCTGTTTCTTCTTTTCTGCTCTTCGTCCCCTAGGCCTCCTTTTTAAACCAAGATCATCGATGGCTGACCATACTACAGGAGAAAGATTGAATTTACGATTATTAAGTTCAAGAAGCTGAATTCTTGAATAACACAGATTTGAGTAAGCATGAGTGTCAATATAGTTAACAATGTG
The DNA here is from genome assembly GCA_020152595.1 of Chiridota heheva. Taxonomy (NCBI): domain Eukaryota; kingdom Metazoa; phylum Echinodermata; class Holothuroidea; order Apodida; family Chiridotidae; genus Chiridota; species Chiridota heheva. The sequence continues at coordinate 3,373 of JAIGNY010003849.1, forward strand.
ATTTTGAGGTCCAGGGTTTGTATCAATATCACCGGCAAGAAGTAAACGGTGCTGAAAATATGTACAAAAGTTGTTATAATATTCAGTTTTTAGAGAAAAGGCATCACATTTTTTACGAATTAATAAGCACGTTTTCCATAAAGGACCATGGTAGACATGTAAAGTTTGCTGTACAGGAAAACACAACAGAAACACCAAAACAATTTGAAAACACTTCATTATCTAAAAGCACTTTAAGTATCTTTAAGTAGCAGCTTCTATTGTATCCAGATAAGTTCACTAGTGGCAACTCTTTTATAATGATACTTCAAATAACAATGGGCTTAAGATAACAGAAGAAACCAATGTCAAACAGCAAGCAGCAAGACAGTTACAATGCATAGGATACTAGGATAGGTCCTGTACAATTCCTTGAAAAAAGTTTCAGCAATGTTTTTACTAAAAAGTAGAAAATTTCAAAGAAAATTGTGAAACATTAATCAATTCAGCGGTGTCCTGGCATCAATTACTTTTAGATGGTGTAAAAAAAACAGCACAAAACTATGAAAATACGGCAAAACAAGTGCAAATTGAGGAGCAATGATGTGTCTGTGTCAGCCCTCAGTGAAGGCGCCACACATCATAAAGAAACATAACATTACAACATATGTAGTATAACACTTTTTTATATATATATATATATATATATATATATATATATATATATATATATATATATATATATATATATATATATATATATATATATATATATATATATATATATATATGTATGTATGTATGTATGTATGTATGTATGTATGTGTGTGTATGTATGTATGTGTATGTATATATATATATATATATATATATATATATATATATATATATATATATATATATATATATATATATATATATATATATATATATATATATATATTAATATTTAAAATGAAGAACTTTTATTAAAGTTTTTCACTAACTTTGAGCATCTTTGCGTTTACTGTACTTTTCTTTGGTGCATTTGGTGCATATTTGGGCATTCTATGATATGATATAGCCCTTCTTCGCATGTCATCTTGGTAGGTTATTTGGGCCTACCATGCCTACTCTATATGTAAATTTACTTTTGCATAAGGCCTATGGTGCATGACCCAAATTTCAACCACCCCTAATGTTACCTCTGAGGGAAGTTATTATACACAACACTCAGTACGTGGTGACGACGTTACAATTGAGACTGAGATAATAATTTTTCAAACTATTCGCCACATTCATGTATTGTTTTGAAGTTGTAGGCCTAACGTTTAATAGACACAAGTCCCAAATAATGGCTTGAAGGGTGCAACCTCGTGAAATAGGTACAGGCCATAGACCAACATTACTTAATATACACATCCTTTTAGTACAAGATGACACTGGAATTGAAGTACTATACAAGTAGTGACCAATCAGGAGCCAGTATTCCAGTCATGTGACTAATTGCTCATGAATATTCATAGAATATGCAAATTAGGTGGAATACTGGATCTTGATTGGTCACTACCTGAAGGTTTCTCGGATGACCCGCCCCCTTCTTAGGCTCATCCCACACGACCAAATGTCGTCAAATCTTTTGGAGGGAAGGGAATAAAACACACGATAAACACAATGTTTTAATTCAATTTTCTCTTTCTTATATTTGTGGTGGCTCTTATAAGAGCTTTTGGGTTCTTTATTGATCACCTGATCGATCTGCTACTGTCCTCCTTTGGTGGCTCTCTGCTGTCCTTCCCCGATAGCTCCCTGGTGTTCACCTTTGTCGGTAACTTTCTTTAATTCTGCAGGGGTCTCGTGTTCTTTTGCTATGTTGAAAGCAGCAATGTGAAAGGCCCATATACCGCTCTAGCAGTGTGACACGTCTTGGTAAGCATGGACAATGGCTGCGTAATTACATCGCCTTCTGCAGGATAAAACTCGTCTTTGAATGGTGTTAAACAGTTGCATGTGTTTTCGAGGTGTTCTATAACTTTATCGTAGTCGATAGGTCCAGGGCTTCATTAGGAATTCAAACATTACTTTGGCTAAGACTTCCCACTCCATGATGATGTGTTCGCTTTGAAACTCAGAATGAAAAAAAACGGATCAAGTTTGCTCTATTTATGCTTTTTAGTTCGATCTCTTCGACCAATCAGAAGCCAGAAAGGTATGATGCCATTTGGGTTGGTGGCGCTCGTATGAAGAAATAAATAAAATAAATAATAATATTTAAAAAATTAACAAATAAATATATTAAAAAAATGATAATAAAGAAAAAAAACACACGACACAACAGAACAAGCGTGGACGATAAGAACAAACAAATAACAAAACGATAAGAAAATTGGCACATCAAACGATAAAACATGGACGTTACAAACAATTATAAACGTTACAAAGAAAGTCTTGAATAATTTTTCTCTTTCTTATACATGTGGTGTTTTTCAAAAGAGCCTTTGGGTTCCTTTTTCTTCTGTCTCACATCAGCATGGGGCAGAAGGGGCACTTGCAGCGTTGGTGTTGCGTCTGTGTCCCTACCGAGCGGCTTGCCTCTGATTTTTTGGTGTTTGCTTGTTCTTTGGTCTTTGTTTGTTCTTTGGTCTTTTCTTGTTATTCGTCCTCCTCCTCTAGTGCTAATGGACAGTCGTCTGCCACGAGAAAGTCTTCGTCCGCTGCGGCTAGCACACGGACCTACTTGCCGTTGGAAAGGACGAGCTCCTCGTCCTCCTCCATCTCTTTCTCTGTACCGTGGTGACTTTAAAGGGCGGCTCGTCATCCTCGTCCCAGTTGCTGCTGCTTGCAAGGCTTGGTGAGCTGGGTGTGTAACGTGCGATCATAGCGTCGAAGTCGAAATTTTCGCTATTTCTCTCTAGTCAGCCCCCTTGATCCTCCATGTACACTTCAACTGGAAAGTAATGGTAAAGAGTCGTCTTTTTGCTTGTAGGTAGATTAAACAGAGTGAATGATTGAAGATTATTAAAGTCAGTACTTTTATTCTGTCTGCAAATAATACTTACCACGCTATGATTGGTTAGACAAACACGTGGCTGTATACTTCCCCCCTTCCCCCTTCCCCCCATTGGTTCGTATCACGCCTGCCTGTTACAGACAGACACCTGACCTATATATCACGCTTGGCTGTCGTGCGGTATTCGTCGAACTTCTACGGTAGCCTCTACGGTAGCCTCAAACTCTTTTTGAATGTCTTTAAATTAATTTATCTCTGTTTTGAATGTTTTTATACAAGGGTAAAGTACCTGCCCCAACCAGCGCAGTGGTACCGTAGGAGTCATGCCACGATTTTGTACTCTTTCCGCCCTCATTTTTTTCAACTTTATTTTATCTCAATGCCAGAAAATAAGACGCAGCTTATATGGCATAATAATGATAACAATAACAAACATTTTTAATGTTGATGCAGAGGGTTCTTCTTCTTCTTTGGGCTTCTCAATGATAGTGGATGGTACGTCCAGTTTTAAGATTACCTTGCGTCTTTTCGACAAGGTGGGAGGTGGCGACGATCACGGTGAACGGGGTCTTTTCTTTGCTTTTGAATGTTCTGCTTCCATCTGTTCGCACAATTCGTCCATGCTACTGGGATTTGTCTCCAAGATGGGTGCTTTGACCAGTGCCTTCAAATGTCCTATTGCAAATAGACCTTCCATGCTCGCCAGTTTGCACCATTGGTCCAGGTTGAGAGAAATCCCTATTTCTCCGGGTATGACGGTCCATTGACGGGTGGTGTGACCGTTCGGGTCACTAATCGTTTGTATTGCATAGTCGTAATGGCGTATGTCCACGAGAATGCTTTCACCTTCTGCGGTCAGACTGATGTAAATTTGTTTTCTAGTAGCAAACGTACATTTCCGGAGTGTGACGGACCGCTCATGTGACGGGCTCCGTTGATGTTAGATGTATAGTAATACAAGGCCATTTCCGATACCATGTTTTTGCTCTTGCAGAGTTTATCTCAAACGCCTTCTTCCATGGCGATGCCTTGAGCCGAGACTCGTGGTATTGTGCAGGGGTTGGTTTTGGCATACTTGCCGAGATGTTCATATTTGATGCTTTCAAACTGCGATGTAGACACGTACACGTTCTCTCCTACGGGATAAGCTCGGGTCACCAATCCGGAACTGTCTCTTACTTTGTCGAAACTCTGCATTTTCAAAGCTCTCTTCAACGGTATGTTGTAGGGATCCGAAGGAAGTGGTGAGAATCGCATTTCTCCCGTGTGTTTGTTATGGTATTACACGTTACCGTTCCTCTTTTTACTTTATTCCAAGCGATTTGAGCCATGATGATAATGATGTGTCTTTCTCGAAGAGTTGTGAAAGAATGGTAGATGTTTGAGAGAGAGAGAGAGAGAGTTGAACACACAATTACAATGACGGGGTCGTCGCCTGCGTATTCGGTTATGATAGTACAAATGCTATCACGAAACGCTTAATCCACCCGGACGAGAACACAGGTACGACGTACGGACAGACATAACATCGACAATCAAGTCAATGTCCACGGCCTTTGATAACCAGTTGTGGTGCACTGGCGAATAGTAGATGTTTTTGAATTCGGGCACTTTTATAATTTTTTCAGTAGAGGGCGCTAGTCAATTATCAGCGAATGACATCCTCTTCATTAAAAGATATGTTTTTTGTGGTGTTACACATATCTGCGGAGGACACGTGTTTCATCGCTTTTCTGGTCTGTACGTCTTCTTCTTCGTCTTCCACAATACATACTTGACGAAAACTCTCGGGACGTGCTAAATCATCCATTGTTCGGGTGTGAGAGCGATACCTTTTTTGATAGGTACTTCACCGATAGAAAAAAACATTGCTGTACTTTCTGATGTGTACATAGAGATTGTCTTTGAACGAAGAAATTGTGACATAAGTATGCTGTCCGAGCACCACTTTCAGCTTTTCTCCCGAATGGATGCGATGGGTACTGTCCTTTAATTTCTTGAGTGTGTCCGTTACCAGATGAGCTCGACGAGTTATCACGGCCCATTGCTCGAGTGTGAGGGCAATACCTTTTTTGGTCGCCACAGGTGTCCTTCCGACAATAGAGTGTAAAATACTGCCGAACGTGAATATAAAACTTTCCGTTGAAGCCAGAGACGGTGAGGTAGCGTTCGCTTCCTAATGCAACAGCTTTCTTGTCTTGTGTGCCGGCACGGACGTCGGTTAATCCTCGGGTAGTGATTGCTTCCATGTCTGAGTTTTGATTAAATGTTACACACCGTCATCGTCGCCTTTTTATAACTTGTTCATTTATATATGTACATAACATGCGCCCTTCAATAAAATAAAGATTCATTACTTTGGTCAAAGTCTGTCGTTTCGACGAGGAGACGGGGTTCCGTTCCGGCTTTGGTCATTTCGGATGACTTATCGATGTTTTTTGTATAGAGAGTGTTAATAAAAGAACATCTTACGAATCAATTAGGCAAATGTCTTAAGCATAATGTTGAAGTACAAATGTAAACACATCCTCATCGTTGCGTTCTTTGTCTTTCCCAAAACGAGCCGTGATGCCGTTCATGTCCGAGCCTTGTGCCCTATGGACCAGATAATAAATACAACAATGACCGCATACGCTAGAGGTAGGACTCTGAAGCGGTTTGTGATTGTAAGCAAACGGTTTATTTTTCAAAAAACGTCGAATGAAAGAAACGTCGAGGGCTTCGCCGTAGGAATAAAAATATTCCTAAGGACCGACTTCAGGTACGTAAATAGCGGCCCAATGCCGACTCGGATCCGTGTTGACTACCATCGCAATCGGACGTTGCAAAGGTGAATGTGACTGATCTGCGGCATGAAGGCCGTCGAACACATCGCACACGAGCCATCGTGTATTATCGTCTTTGCTCAACACTTGAACAATATCGAACGTCTCTATGATTTCAATTGGTAAAGTCGTAGATGGTGTTGCGGTTTTGATCGATTTCGATGATGTTGTCGAATTCGGCGTAGATGAGACGGTTGGTTGTGAAGGTTGGTGGTAAATGTTGGTGGTGGATTCCAATACGTCTGCAAATTTAAATTCCACACGAAGATTTCCTCGTTTGTTGACCGTGTAGTGTTGTCCGTGGGATCCGTCGGGCGTCAGGTTGAAAGCAAACAATGTGTAACTGTTTAGAAAATCCGTCGGAGTGATGTCCATGCCCCCCATTGTCGTACAAACGCCCCGTGGTAGAAAACACTTAAAGGTAACTGCGGAGAGCTAGATGTGATTCGAAGTTGGGGTGAGCGGCGTGGAAAGATACTACTTCTCATCAACGTGAAGCGCTAGATAATTCAATTTGAAAGATTGAAAACGAAACAGATTCTTCTTGTAAGTGCCGTTGAAAGAGGCCATATCCACCAGGCAAACCACGATCCTGGCTGGTAGCTCGCCCAGAAATATATTGTCTCGTTTAAAATCTTGGGATCCAGCCGGTATGGTAATATTTCGGATGATGGTTCGTCGGATCTTGTACTTGGCCGGTTCTCTGTTGAGGGTGACGAGGTCGTTGAGCACATGGGTGTTGCTGCACGTCAATTTGCGCACGTAGAGAATGACGTCCAAGATAATCGCGCGAAAGTCGGTATTTGCAGTTTTCGACGTCAAACAAAAAGAGTCCTTACTTTAATGCAGTTTGAGTCAGACTTCCACACCCGGTAGATGCACGTTGTTTTGAGCAAATATGTCGAAGTGTAAAGGCTCATCATCTCGAACACTTTGCTGCCTTTTGTTTTAATGAAACGTGTTTTAAGTCCCGAATTGGGGATGTTATCGGCAGTCAAATCGTTGAAGTCTATATGTGATGCAGTGTCTTTGAAGTAGAACTAAGACAGCAGATGTGTTTCTTTGGCTTCTATCGTAGTTGAGTAAAGTCTCGATCATCGCTCTGTAAGGGTACGTTGGCGTCGAGTCGCTGATGAGTTTGCCGTTGAGGGCTACGTCTAGTTGCAAAATTATCAAATGCAACAACAGATTGACAGGAGTCACTTCTTCTTCGTTGTCGGTGGCGTCGCAGTTGCTTCCGCTTGCCATGTTGATTTTCACTTTGACTTAGAGTTGGGTGTTGTTGATATCCAGATATTTGCTTCCTGTTCCGGAAATGAGGAATTCGATCGGTCCTATGGAGTATATCCTTCAAACGGACGGTATTCGGCGTATTCGCTGTCTTCGATCACCATTTGTGTCGGAGGAACACTAAACAGATCCATTTCTGATTTGGAGCAAGGCATGGAGTGATTGCGAACGAGAGCCATGTTGACGGTGTGTAATTAGAGCTGCTAATGAGGCTAGAATCAGACTATCATTCTTCTTATAGCAGTTCACGAAGTGTAAACAATTCGATTTTTTTTCAAGGCCGAAGTTCGGGCACGGATACTTAGACTGTACCTAGGTGTGCTTGATCGTGGTCGTGTCGGTGGATGTTTTCGAGCGTATTGGGCCAATGTTCCTAAAACATATCTCTCTTTTCTGTACAACGCTTCTTTTTGCCACGATTGGCTTTTCGTTTTGCAGGTCCACGACCGGGTCGCGATTGTTTCTTTTTTGGCAGTGAAGGACTTCGGAGAGGCGAAAATCTACACATAATAGGCGAGACTGGTAAGATTTCGCTTCCCGGAGTATCAAAAGGCCGTTGCGGGGATGAACCGAATGATAATGGTGTACGCAGAGTTGTGAAAGGAGATGGGAGTAGAGGCAATGCTCGTCTCGGTGTTAAACGTTTACGAGGTCTCTTCTTCTTCTTTTTTTTTATCATGGATCACCGTCTTCGACGTAGAAAAAATGTTTACAATTCGTCGCTTCATGCTGAGTACTGCGATGCGGGAGTGTACGACGAAACAGCAGAGAATGCGAGTTGCCGACGCACGAGGATTTCAGACGCGAATCACTTAACTTAGAAAAATTGCTCCGACGACTGCTGCTCCGACAACTGCTGCTACGGTTACTACTAGTAGGTGTCGATGTGGCTCTTCTTCTGAACGGTCACTTTAGCCCTTTTCAGCCACGACTCGCACGAGATAGTTTCTTTTTCGTATCTTTCGTGGTAATGACGGTTCGTGTTTGTGCGGTACGGATTATAACCCTTTTCCCACGTCCTCTTTGTCCTCCTCCTCCTATCTGTTGGGACAATGCCTCTTTGGCACGAGTCATGGTTTTTCGTTTCATACGTCGACGTGCTTCTCTCGCTCTGTGAGCAGCCAATCGTTTGATGTTTTCTCCGGCCATAACGTCTCCTAGAATACCGGCTCCCATGGTCAAAGCCTGTTTTCCAACTTCTTTACCCAAACTCACGGCTTCTTTTTTGAGGAACGGTATGGCCATCCTAAACAATCCCGGAAGCATTCCGCCGAGACCGGAGCCTCGTTGATTTCCCGGCCCGATAAACACGGGTAGACGTCCGTCAGCCATGATGTTTGATCTTCTTCGTCTCAAGCGATAATGTATAGTACGACGTTTGCGGCAGCATTATATATCCCTACAAGGAACGTTGTTGAAGAAAATGCAGCCAGACGATCGATCTCCCTGTTGTGATTGGTTTTTTGTTGCCCGTTCCGTCGCGGATATCAATTTCGATCGAATCGATGAAATTTTGCCTAACGGGATAGTAGGCGATGGTCGGTGGGGTCACGTCGAGGGCTTGACCCCAACATTTTGATAACGGCACTCCGAAATGTTGTAACAACGGCACTTTTTGAGCACCTACGATTTGAGGAGTGATAATGTCGGTGTACAGAAACAGGTGTTCGATATTCTCTGTCTTCCACGGATAATGGGTGGTTATCGTATTCTGTGTACATTTGCAAGGATCCTCACATTCAAAACGCTGACATATTTTTCCACGGAATGTTACAACGGGTTCACTATTTGCTCTCATTCTCACATGTCCGTTGTGAGTGGGGGTCCGTATGAAATTGAACATATTTCGATTTCAATCAGGCAAGTAATTTTTTGCAAAAAGCGATGTAAAGTCACTTCTCTCAAGGGCTGTAAGTTGACTTTCATCTCATTTGTGGTTCCTGCCGCCCGATAAGAACATTGACTCGTCTCGTTACAGATTTGGTACCACAAATAATGGTAGCTGAAACTTGCTAAATAGACCTCCCATGCACCATCGAGATGTAGAGGTCTCGAAAGAATGTTTCGAAATCCCGTCACTGTCTTTTCTGGATTAACGGTCATAGAGCCATTGCTCGGTAGAGTCACGTAAAACGATTTAGCCATGGTAACGTCTCGAACAATATTGAAACGTACGACGTCGACGGTAGTAATATATCTCCCCTACAAGGAACGTTGTTGACGAAAATGCAGTCTGACGATCGATCACGGGTAACGATTTAGATCGAATCGATTGGGTTTCGGTTAACGGGATAGTAGAAGATGATCGACGGTGTATTCTCTACGGCTTGACCTCGAACGTCGAATGCCAAAACTCCGAATTGTTCCAGCAATGGTACTTCTTGATCGCCAACGATTTGAGGAGCAATGATATCGGTGTAGACAAACAGGTGTTCGATATTCTCTGTCTTCCACGGATAATGGGTGGTTATCGTATTCTGTGTACATTTGCAAGAATCCTCACATCCGAAACTCTGACATATTTTTCCACGGAGTGTTACCACGTGTTCACTATTTGCTCTCATTCTCACATGTCCGTTGTGAGTGGGGGTCCGTATGAAATTGAGAATATTTCGATTTAAATCAGGCAAGTAATTTTTTACGAAAAACCATGATTTAGGGTAGCTGAAACTCGCTAAATCGACTTCCCATACGCCATCGAGATATAGGAATGCTTCGAAAATTCGTCACTGTGTTTTCGGGACACACATTCATCGAGCCATTGCTAGGCAGTGTCACGTAAACTGATTTAGCCATTGTAACGTCTCACAGTCGAATGAAGGTAATGTCAAGCGACTTTATAATTAAACAACATCGTTGAACCAAGTGTTGAATTTGGAAGGATAACCGTACCATTTTACCAGATATTCTTTCGTTCCGTCTTTACGTTTTCGTGATCGAAGAATCTTCTCGATTTGATAAGCCGCTTCGATTTCCTTTTTACCAATATTTTGTAATTCCTCTCGATAAAAGGTACTGGCCACTTCTTCTCCTTCGAGATCTTTAACCGCATACACGACGGGTTGACATCAGATCACTTTGTTGATTACAAAAACTTTTTCGGTCCATCGTGGCAGATAGCCTTTGCGAAACGGCCGTGTGACCATGCTCAAACGAACGCTGTCTTCTGTTTGCAAGGTTACATCTTTCTTCTTCTTCTTGACGATTTACCGTATAAAGCTTCCCAGAATTCCATTTTGTTGCGCTCGTGGACATCTTCCGGAGCCCGTCTGATACTGCGATGACAAGCACAGTTGTAGGCGACAAGAAGTTTAGGTAGTACGTCGACGTATTTGTGAGTGCTGTTTGCTGTAAAGTAGCGCCACATTAGACTTTTAAGCGTACGGTTGCGTTGGTTTCGTTTTCCGTCGAGAAGAGTTATACACTTTGTTCTTTCAAATAGGTCTGTACTTGACGATTATAGAATTTTGTTTCTTTGTTTGTCTGCAGCTTCCGCGGTAAACGCTCTGAATCTTTGAACAACTGTTTGAATGCAGTCAAAATCGATGCTCCTGATTTGTTTTTGAGAGGTATTGCCCATGCGAATTTGGAGAATACGTCTATACATGTCAACAACCATTTTGTTTCTTTGTTAAACCGTGCGTAAGCACTGAAATCAACAAGATCGGCTTGCCACTAATCGTTGATGCCATTAACGATAACTGTATTTCTATCGTACTTATGTCTCGAAGCTTTATGTAAAGTATACGTGTCTTGTTTTTTAAGCCATGTTCGTGCCGCCGTTCGTTTCAGATTTGGAAACCGTTTGTTCGTCGCGGCGTACACGCTGTCGACTCCTGCGAAGCCAGTGGATTGCGACGGATCGTAGTAGATTTCTCGTAGTAGTATTTCTTTCACTTTCGGTGGCATCTTCGTTCCGAATCACACGTCCAACACAACAAGCGCTGACACAGTTGATGCTTTTTAATAAATTGCATAAGGTTACCCAAGATGATGCTGTACCTGCCATGTCGGTCTCTGTTCTGCACGTGTCAAACTCGAACGATGTCTTTGTATGTGTAATGTAACCATTGTGCTGCTCTCTCGTATTGGTCTCTGCAACGATTTATAACATAAGTTTTTGGCATATACATTGTGTTTTCTTCTTCTTTTTCTTTTTCTTTTTCTTTTTTCTTTTCTTCTTCTTCTTCTTCTTCTTCTTCTTCTTCTTCTTCTTCTTCTTCTTCTTCTTCTTCTTCTTCTTCTTCTTCTTCTTCTTCTTCTTCTTCTTTCTTCTTCTTCTTCTTCTTCTTCTTCTTCTTCTTCTTCTTCTTCTTCTTCTTCTTCTTCTTCTTCTTCTTCTTCTTCTTCTTCTTCTTCTTCTTCTTCTTCTTCTTCTTCTTCTTCTTCTTCTTCTTCTTCTTCTTCTTCTTCTTCTTCTTCTTCTTCTTCTTCTTCTTCTTCTTCTTCTTCTTCTTCTTCTTCTTCTTCTTCTTCTTCTTCTTCTTCTTCTTCTTCTTCTTCTTCTTCTTCTTCTTCTTCTTCTTCTTCTTCTTCTTCTTCTTCTTCTTCTTCTTCTTCTTCTTCTTCTTCTTCTTCTTCTTCTTCTTCTTCTTCTTCTTCTTCTTCTTCTTCTCTTCTTCTTCTTCTTCTTCTTCTTCTTCTTCTTCTTCTTCTTCTTCTTCTTCTTCTCTTCTTCTTCTTCTTCTTCTTCTTCTTCTTCTTCTTCTTCTTCTTCTTCTTCTTCTTCTCTTCTTCTTCTTCTTCTTCTCTCCTTCTTCTTCTTCTTCTCTCCTTCTTCTTCTTCTTCTTCTCTCCTTCTTCTTCTTCTTCTTCTCTCCTTCTTCTTCTTCTTCTTCTCTCCTTCTTCTTCTTCTTCTTCTCTCCTTCTTCTTCTTCTTCTTCTTCTTCTTCTTCTTCTTCTTCTTCTTCTTCTTCTTCTTCTTCTTCTTCTTCTTCTTCTTCTTCTTCTTCTTCTTCTTCTTCTTCTTTCTTCTTCTTCTTCTTCTTCTTCTTCTTCTTCTTCTTCTTCTTCTTCTTCTTCTTCTTCTTCTTCTTCTTCTTCTTCTTCTTCTTCTTCTTCTTCTTCTTCTTCTTCTTCTTCTTCTTCTTCTTCTTCTTCTTCTTCTTCTTCTTCTTCTTCTTCTTCTTCTTCTTCTTCTTCTTCTTTACGAGTCATTGAAATTTCTTCTTCTTTCACAGGAATTTCTGCTTTCTCAACGTCTCCCGTCTGATTAAATCGTCGAAGTCGTTCCCACATCCCTCTGTTACCGACCAACTTTTGTGGAATGTTGAGCCGTGATAATCCTTCAGTAAACGCTTTACGTCCGATCGGACTGAAAGTTTTTTTGGAAACGGATCGCATTGTTTACCAAATCTACCAAGTGACTCCCGGGTACGGCTTAAACCTTCGACGATCAACTCCCCGCTAGGTGACCATTTCATCTCGCGTAAGACCGTCCTGGCTAATTGCTCTGCTTTACCGCGTAATGCTTTTGGTGCACCAGCAATCACATCGTCGACGTGGTATGTAGCATAGACGAATGGTGGTGGTGTTGGTGTTGGTACGGAAGATCCGATTACTTTACAACGGTAAGCAGTGTATACATTTAATGCATCTTTGTAAGGTTTGACTTTTTCTTCATCTGTGATATCGATCCAAAATCTCTATTATTTTTGTGTGCAGGTACAACGTTTTGATTTACTCCGGAGCTTCAAACACCTGTACCTGCCGTGTCATAGCGTCGTGTGTCACGACTATTTCATGGTTATTACAGCAGGAGCGGAATCACGGCAGGTAGTAAAGTCGGCAGTTGTTTTAGTATAGGTACGATAATGTTTTGAAAAAAATTGCCCGAGCCACGTTGTCGTAGTACTTGACATTTGTACTTGATCGGGACGTTAGAACAAGCCAAAATCACCAACTTGCGTTGATGTTTGGCCAGGGCTTTTTTCTGGGAGGGAGTCAGTTTCACCGTTCCTTCAGAGATGTTCAATGCACATTCGCAACGACAATGCAGCAGTTGATTACTAGGGTGCTCCAACACGTGACGACGTCGTTTCGAATTGCCTTCGGCGTTTGTTCTGAGATAGGCTTCTTGGTGTTTCTACTTTTCCATGACGAATAAACGCACAAGACTTGGGTATACGTATTTTATTTCCTTCGCACATCCACACATGATGAAAGAAACATCCTTACGAGAAAATGGTCCATCAATCATTCATGGGTTTTGCACAAAGTCCTCCCAAGCATATAATGTATTTGATTCGCATCACTGAACAGCAGTTATGTGGCTTGAGCACAAGATGAATGACCTATTGTGTACAGTGTAACAGTAGCTGGCTGCTAACAAGTGAATTGTAAATAGACTATGAAGATGCTGTCAGTTAAGAAGGTATAGATTGCTCCTGTGTTGTGTATGGTGTAATAGCTGGATGCTAGTCAATGATATGTGAAGAGGCTCTCGGGTTGAATGGTGTGGATTACCCCTAATTTTGAAAAAATCGGGGGTGTCTGGTTAAAGGTGTCTAAGGGACAAAAATTCTTAATGACATGCAAAAACGGTTTAAAGATCCAAAAGTTTGCAATGAACCATTTCAATACTTTGCCGAAGGTTGCCATAATGTCGAGTAAAGAGAAAAGTCAACGACGTTAGTTTTTATTGAGGTAAATACACGTATCGGCGGCCGAAGAGCCCAGTTTGTAAACGAAATCGATCGGGCGTTTTAGGGGTGAAATCGATGATAAAAAAAGGTAGCTGTATGGCTCCCGCGTGGCATCGGCATAGGCTTCTCGAACGTACCGCAAGCGATCCGGAAACATCTGGCGAGCCAAATGATCGATAGAAGAAACATCTTGAGGGTTTTTGAAAAATACGAGATAATGAGTTTTAAAACTAAGGGTACGTCCGCCTTTAAAAAACAAGTTTTGTACGAGAAGTACTACGGATAGGTTACAGTGATGGCTGCCTTTTGTGAACAATGCAGTCACGACGGGGTTCAACTCGTTCATCAAATCGTCGATGATGATCAGCTTCCTATTATCTGCATCCCACCGTTTCAGTTCTTCTTCACTAGGTAATCCTTCAATGAATTCGACATAACGTAAAGCTTGTTTCAATGCTTCGTAATTGGGTTGGTATTCGACATAAAACCAATACACGCCTTCGGGAGGTGGATCGAATAATTGCTCACGACGTTCCAACAGCGTTCTCACCCATTAGATCATCCCGCACACTGTCGGTCCTGCAAGGATACAAGTGAAACAATGATGTAATGTTCCATCCAACGTCTCCATCTCATGGATGTTACGATTAAACTTATGTCGTTCTTTATATTATCTAAAAAATGATACAAATTTACCATTCTTTTTTCTTTTAGAAAACGATAATTAAAAAGCATATAATTTCCCTATCTTTTTAAAAAAACAATGATATTAAAGCAGATTTTAGTAGTTCGATCTATACACCTTTGCATTATTCGCCCTCAGAAAAAGATTTTGTCACCTTAGATTGTGAAAGTCACCTTTATACGCTGGCATCGTGTCAAGTCACCTTTAAACAGTATGTGCGGGTATCGTGTCACCTTCAGACAGAGGTTTTGGCATCGTGCCAAACGAAATAAATTGGCGTGAATGAGTTCTTTTGAGTTACATCATTCTATCTTTCGGTCTCGAAAAATCAACATGGTCCAACGCATGGTGGATTTGTTCGATCAAGGCTGAACGATAGAAACAAGTAACAATCATGGACAAAGTTACTTTTTTAATCATTGGACGGGTGAAAAACGTTGGGTATTGCCGGACAAGTTTAAAGACTTAATGGATTGGGAAGCACAAATCGATATCAAGGAATGGGATATCGAGGATTGGGATGCACAAATTGACACAGAGTAATGGGATATCGACTCCCAGGAATGTGAACTGAAGGAGATGATCGAGAGAGGAGGGAGTAATCTAACCGAAGAACTCAATACGTTTGTGAATCAAAAAATTGCTGAAAACATGCCAATTCCTGATGAACATTTATTTCAATTACCAATCATTTGTGAATTTTTACTGCTCTTAGATGAAATTGAAAGACTCGATCAAGTCAGGGGAGCAGATGAGGCTGTGGATGTCGATCAACACGACGATAATGAAAAAGTTACCGTCGAGAGTTGCTATCGTATCTTGGAGACCAGAAGATGCCATATTCCCAGATACAACTCGCAGGCTGATAAACACGTTGTGCGCTTCGACGAGGAAAGAATTGGTCGGCTTGCCAACCAAGAGGAGGACGTCGTCAACTTATTGCATGCTGTTTTCGAAAGTTTCATCGAACGACTGGTAGAAGATTTTGCTGTTCAAGTTCGTGTGCGTTTTTAGATCCATGCACCCAGTCTAGAGTATCCGATATGGGTTCAACTCATGCGTAGAGATCAAATGAGCGTACAGTGTCTTCTAACTGCCATTTTTCGAGTTTTACAATCAAAGACTGCTTTCGTACTCGACGGAGACGTTAAAATCAGAGTGAATCACATGAGATGCCTCAAGGAAGTGGACGTATCAACATAAAAGACTGAACCCTAAAAAACGCTCTATCATCCGTATTGCAAACAAAGATCACCTCTGTCTAGTCCGAGCTCAAGTGACCGCCAAAGCCCGCATCGACAAAGAGAACGATAACTCCGTCAAGTGGGAAAACATTTGTCACGGTTTTGGTGGGCAAACGAGACTCGCCAGAGAGTTACACGAAGAAGCCGGCGATGTCTTGGCTCCTTGTGAATTGTAAGAAGTAAAGCGTTTTCAAGCCGTGTTACCCGATTACCAAGTGAATGTCGTTACATCAAACCCACACGACTTGCTTCTATTCAGAAGACGTCTTCGTACGAAAAAACTTAATCTTTTCTACCATAATAATCATTTTTATGTTGTACCCTCACTTCCTGGACTACTGGATACCCATTACTTCTGTGACATTTGTGAAAAAGGTACGAAGTCTTTGACCACCGTCGTTGCCATGGGGTATGCGAATGTTGTTTCAATGCAACAAAAGAGGAATGCCGGTTGACCGAATGGATACACTCTAAAGATTGCTAATAACAAGAGGATCCCGAAAAGAAGCAAAGTCACGATCAAAGCTAAAACCAAAACAATACCACGCTCGATCTGTCAACACATCTGTCGTTGTACTACTTGTGAAGTAACCGTCAGAGGGCAGCACAAATGTGGTCAACTTTACTGCAGAAACTGTGAGAGTCACCAGCCGTGCAATCATCTCTGTTACATGCAAAAGATCAAAGGAGGAGAAGGAGGAGAGGTAATTGTCGACGACGAAAAAGCTCGTGATATTATCGGCCTAGAAGACGAGCCGATGAAACAAAAGATCCTTCCTCTGAAATACAT
Source organism: Chiridota heheva (assembly GCA_020152595.1). NCBI lineage: Eukaryota > Metazoa > Echinodermata > Holothuroidea > Apodida > Chiridotidae > Chiridota > Chiridota heheva. The sequence goes on from JAIGNY010003849.1 coordinate 19,820, forward strand.
CTTTTACGATTTCGAATGCATGCAGGAAGACAAGCTCGACAACGGAGGATATTTACACGTGCCAAACTATTGTGTAGCACATCGTGTTTGTTTGAACTGTATCCAAAACGAAGATATTCATCAAGAGTGGGCATCGTTTGGTAAACGAGAACATGTCTTCTTGAAAAGAAACACTTAAAAGGACTTTTGCAGTTGGTTTTTTTTTTAGAAAACAAAAGGAGCACAGCCATCACTCACAATATGAAAGGATACGACGGTCATTTTATTATCGATTAAATAAATAACATTGGAATGTGCCCCTACGTTGTAATTAACGGAGCCAAGCTGATGAGCATCGACTTGAAAGAAAAATTCGGGATCAAGAAAAAGAAAAATGTCACGACCCTGAGAATTATCGATTCGTGTAACTTCATTCCGGTTCCTCTCTCTTCATTTCTCAAGACATTCGGGTTGACGGGAAAAAAGAAGGGTTATTTTCTGTACCATTCCAACACTCAGCTCTATGAAAATTACGTCGGTCTTTGACCTGCAGTCGAAAACTACGATCCCGATCACATGAAACCTGCTCAACGCAAAGCTTTTCTCTCGTGGTACGAAAAACAGAAGAACAAGACTTTTGACATGGCTCGTAAAATGTACCAGTACTGTTGTAGCGATGTAGAACTACTCCGGATAGAATGTTTGCGTTTCCAAAATGAGTTTGCTGAAACTACAGACGAAGATTCCTTCAAAAAATGCATTACTATTTCCATTGCATGCATGCGCATGTTTCGACAAGTTCCTCCCTACCGATACAATCGCCCTGATTCTTCATTCGGGGTACGAGAATGACATCCAATCAGTGAAGCCCTTCAATGGTTGAAAGGATCGAGCAACGAGAAGGTCGACAACTGCAACACGCCCGATTTCCCGAAGGAGAAAAACACATGGTCCTTACAAAGTAGACGGGTGGGATGAGTCGTCAAAGACAGCCTACGAGCTCTACGATTGTTTGTGGCACGGTTGTCTGCTACCCAAACAGAGAACACAAGCTGCCGAGGGTCGAAACAGCCGTTGAAGATGTTCGCGAGAAGTTTACCCGTAAACGAGACTGGCTGAACAATAAAGGTCTTTGAGAAGGCTGGAAACTAATGGAAATCTGGGAATGCGTGTTCCGAGACGAACTGGAGAGAAATCCGCAGATGAAAGACTTCGTCGATAAGATGAAACTGAGCGAACTTCTCCAATACCGAGAAGCTTTCTTCAGTGGACGGACCAATGCCATCAAGCTTCATGAAGTGGTCAAAGAAGACGAACATATCAAGTGCGTCGATGTCTGCTCGTTTTACTCTTACGTCACCAAGTATTGTAAATATTCTATCGGTCATCCAGATATTATCAAAACCCCTGACACCACCGACGTACGTGACTACGAAGGACTGATCAAGTGCACCGTCTTGCTTCCTCGTGGTCTGTACCATCCCGTACTCCCGGTCCGATGTCGAGGAAAACTCATGTTTTCGTTGTGTACAACCTGCGCACAGACTCTGGCTAAAGGATGATGTAACTTGCACTCTGATGAACAACGAGCATTTTACGGGACGTGAGTGAGCTGCGAGTTACAACAATCGTAGCTCTGGGATAAGAGGTGTTACATATCGACGAGGTGTGGCATTTCAAGGAGACCGTGCAGTATGATCCTGAAACAGAAGAGGCTTACATCAATACGTTTCTGAAAATGAAACAGGAAGCCAGTGGGTAGTCTGAAGGCTGCAAAACCAAAGAACAGCGTCGTTGGTACATCGACGAGTACGATGCCCGCAAAAAGACCGGACTGGACTACGCTAACATCGAGAAGAACAAAGAAAAGCAAGCGTTTGCTGAACTGATGCTCAACTCCTTTTGGGGGAAAGTTCGGACAGCTAAGTGCACTTACCAAGACGGAATTTATCACCAGTCTTGAAAAATGTTACAAGCTGTTGACGGACAAATCGAAACAAGTGAAATACGTGCAGTTTCACGACGAATTCACCGCCTGCATCCACTGGGTCAACACGAACGAATACGTCGAAGTATAACCCTACACGACGTTATAAACGCGGCTTATACCACGGCTCACGCCTGTCTCAACCTCTACAGTTACATCGAGCGACTGGGAGAGCGCGTCCTCTACTTCGACACGGATTCCGTGATTTTTGACGCCTGCCGACCGGGAACCTACGATCCGTTTCTCGGCAACTTTCTCGGCGACATGACAGACGAGCTGGAAAAACCTTACGGTGCCGGTAGCTACATCGCCGAGTTTGTTTTTTGGAGGCCCAAAGAACTACGCTTACAAAGTACGTTCAACCAGAACAGGCGCCGTTATCGTGGGAAGTGCAAGGTCAGAGGCATCACGTTGGACCATAACAGCATTCGATCGGTCAACTTCGAGGCGATGATCAACATGGTAAGTCACGTAGATCATGGAACAGGCCGAGTCTGGGAAGACGACGAAAAACTCATCGTTCCTGTCCATTATCCACACAGCATCAGCAGAGATGGTCCTGGAAGAGTTCTCACCAGATCCATTACCAAAGATTACAGATTGATCTACGACAAGCGCGTCATCCAAACAGATCTTTCGACCCTCCCGTATGGTTATGAAAAGAGCGCCACCATTTGACACTCATCTGAAAAAAAACAACATAAAAGAGGTGGATGTGAAATGAGTTGATTCATTTAATCATGGGTATTGTAAACGAGGAAGAGACCTTTGTGTGGGAACGCGTGTGTATGCTTGTAAAAAGTCTACGTAAGAATATCATCGAGCACGGAAATGTTACTATCCGGGTGTTAAAAACTGAATAAAGAGAAAAGCACATACTTCCCGTGTATTTCGCAAGTGTTTTATCTCGGGGAAGGGTCAGAGGGATTGCTAAAGTTTTTACGAAACTTCAATTGTAGATTGTACAGAGATGAAAAAGTACACGACTTCATGCCAAAACCTGTTTATGCCTGGTTGGAAAGAAACGACGTAGCAATCCGTATTGAATATACGGTCATCGAAAACAGATCTTCAGACCGTATACGATCTCGCACCGAACTTTTCGTGTAGATACACAAAGAGCGCCGCCATTTACATTGTTGCTTTGCTCTGATTGGTCAAAAAGAACACAAAAAGGCAATCTTCGCTGAAGTTCGATTCGTCTACCAAGTGTGGTGTAGCGATTATCATACATGTCTACAGACCACGAGGCCCTAGGTTCAAGCCTGGATCCTTTCAATGCAATGAAAGGATCTATAATTAACCAACAAATGCAGTGTATTTGCTTGCCTTTATAGTAGTTCAGAGTGGTGAAGCAGAAAGCTTACTGAGCAACAATACTTGGCTGTTTAAAGCATTTAGAACAAGTTATTTGTCTGGAGAGAGCATGCATGACTAACTTTAGTTGAAATTTTTCAAAGAAATATTTCCAGCACAGAGCCTAACAGCCTTTACTCCTCGTGACGGCTAGGTAATTTCGATATTACGGACCCCAAAATATGTTGCCCTTACAAACGCTTCGGTTCTCGTAAACCTGTGATATCCGCCCCTTCTCAGAGCAGTGACAGCAAATGTGCCCTCTCGCAAATTTCAATTTCCTGCTCTGCTTTTTATTTCGGGCTTACATTTCCCCCTTCCGCAACTTGCATGGGTAAAAAAGGTGCGTCCCTTTACAATTATCTGTGCCCTAAAATGAAAAACGGGGGCCTATGCGAAAAATAATATCATTATAACAAAAAGAAAGACATGTTGAATTTGCTTTGTTTTGAGGTGACTCTCCCTTATGAACATTTGTCTTCGTGTGGAAGGAAGATGGGGAAGAGGGGGGACTTTCTTAAAAACCAATAAAAGTAAAATGATACTTGAAGTTGTTGAGGTAACTATATTCCGGGTATATGCACCAAAATAATTGTCATTGCCGGTAGTACGGAACTAATAAGATATCGCTCCTCGATCGAAAAATGAAAACTTCCAAAAAAAAGGCTCATAAAAATATTTCCGAGAGGTCCCATGTCATGGGACAGAAAGCTGAGAAGTTGAAAATTTCAGGAAAGGTAGAAAAAGGGTTGGTCTTGACTATGCATATCCAAACTTGACGAAATTTGTTTCAGTAAAATTTTCATGGGGAACTATTTTACCATGGACCCATACCCAAAATTGAGTGATTTGGTGAGGGTGTATAACACCTCTTTACTTCAGCCCCCCAAAAAAGGGCCAAAACCTCTGGTGACCCCCTACTGAAAGTAGCCTCATCCGAGAGATATTAGATGGTACTTTTTGGGAAAGATCTTAAATCTATAACATTCTGGTACAAAAACGACCCCGAATTTGACTCTTTCATCATAGGCTTCAATGGGGCAAATAATTAGTTCCGTGCTACCTGCCGAAAAGAATGCATAGTTTTTACTTTTGAAAAAAAAAAAAGCACTTAATTGGCTCAGGCACGATTGCTTCATGATTTAAAAAAAAATTCCTGTCCATGCATTCTAAACACTGAAAACCGGGAAACTCCTACTTTTTGGATCAGGGGTAAATAAAAAAGGTGGAATCCTTTCAGGGAATACATTTCCACCCCCACCCCCCCTTCCTCACCCCTACTCCCCGCTTTCTAAGACTAGAAGACCCTTCACCCCAATATGTTCCATTAAGGATAAAAAACTGCTCATAAACCACGTTATCATATCATTCTTGGTTTGGTTTAGCTTGGACCCTGACATTTTATCATAGCTTTGCCCATGGCGCGACTTTCTTATCAGATAATCACTGATACGTATTCTGAAATAGTCAATGCTGACAGCAACGAATTTGTGAAACAATTGAGTATTCCTGCCATGCATAGGCTTACACATCTTATGAAGTACAACATTTCGTTAAAAAAACCCAGGGAGCTGTTACTTTGACAAAGTAACAGCTCCCTGGATAAACACGGACACATCTGTTCAACATGAGTTGTTTCTACTATTCTAAAATGTGAATCAAAAACGCAAATATAGTTCAAATCTGAATTTTCAATTTTCCCGTTTATGATTAATTAATCTAATTAATTAATCTTCTTTTATTTATCAAATAATGCCCGAAAAAGTGCGTATGCCTTCCGAATTTGGAGGACGGGGGAGGCAACATATCCTAAACATCTTATTAAATTTGAAAATGACCATAATTCAGAATTATAGCTATAGGGGGTTCAGCCACACTGGAAAATACATGGGATATTCGACCTCTGAGTTCTATACCCCACTGAACCCACCCAAAATGACCTTGTATACTTACAATATAGTAACAACAGGAGAATGCCATTTTGACGGCACTGGCACACGCGCCATATCTGAGTTTTAGCCAGAGTCTTGACCCATTCCAATATGATTATTGGACAATAATTATGAGGCCTAACTTGAAACATGGATTCCATCACTATATTTGGTATACGCAGGTGCGGCGTAAAAAAACACCTCTCATGGGGAGGGGGAGGGAGAAGGAAGAAATAAGGAATCTGGGAGACAAATGGAAAAATTGCACTTAAACTTGTTGCAAATTAAGTTTCCATCAGAAATTGCTGCAAATCGGGAAATCCCTATTTCAAATAAAATGATCTGGATTTGGTTTTCTTCAATTTCTGGGAATTTCCTTTATTTTTAGAAGTTTTCCTTCATTTTCGGAAAATTTTGGCTACTTTCTTTTCGGAAAATTTTGACCAGTTTGCGGAAATTTTGGCCAATTCTCGGGAAAGTTTGGCCAATGTTTATGAAATTTAAACAAAAGATCATATCATTTTATGGTACTAATTTACTAATTTTACCTCCAACAGGGCAGAAAACATGCAAACGGGAAGGTGGAATCTACTAATGGGGCAGTTTTTTCCCTGCTTTGCTTCCAGCGCCATGATAGCCTACACTCTATAAACATAATGGTTAAAATGAACCAGGAAGGTATTTATTCCGCCAGGTTCAGACCCACACAATCCTGCTGCTCAAATTAACAAGGAAATCCGCGTTAACCCCTTGTAAAACGTTTTATCGTTAATGTAACATATCATACTGTTTACAAAATTTACTAAAAATTTGGTCAAAAGCAACACATTCTGGGTCAATTTTAACGACGAATGGGCTTAATTTGAATACTTTAGCTGGTCAATTTTCACCTGAGAAAATATCCATGTAAATGTGCACTGTTGCTCTTATCTAATATAGAATAAAAACTAACAACATTTAGCAGTTTAGTATTTTCGAAGATAGGATGGAAATTCTTTTCGCAATTAAGTTGCCATGCAGATAATTATCGAATAGTAGGCCTATATTGTACTAGTTGTACAGTACTGTATAGTGACTACTGTAATATAGCTTTAGCCTAACGAGTATCAAGCCTAATGTTAAGTAGCAACATCCCTTGGTAAATGTTCCGATTAATATATTTGTTATAATTAAGTGCATTGTCATTTAATTCCGAAAAGAAATGACAGATTACCTTCAAAAATACTTTGTAAAGTTTTCAGCATTTAGAAAATGTAATAGCATCGACAATGTAACTCTTTTGTCGTCTGCAGCTAGTTGCAGCGTGTTCACTACGTGCGCGGCGCGTGATCATCCAGGGGGATGAATGTTACCTTGGTTGGATAAAGCATGACAGCGCCCTGCTCCAGGTACTTTACCAGACCATTTTCCTGGTTAATATCAACCAGGAAAACGTTACTCATCGAGCAACCAGAAAAATCTACCATTGTCTTTTAAGAGTATGTAAAGGGGCCACTTTAGTATAACATATATGTAACAGTGGTGTAAATAAAGAAGAAGGGGGGGGGAGAGGCAGGGGACAGCCGCCCAGACCCTATAAGGAAGCCCGTAAAAATATATTGGCCTACCAGCTCTTGCTTATACTTTAACTGTAACACTAATTTATGCTATTTTCAACATAAATATAGGCCTTAACCAGTTAACAGGGCTACTAAACTTGCGACGTTCTTCACTTTTTGAATTCATACACGTGTGCTATACGGTATATGCAGATATATCTACAAATTTAGTGCAAATTTTGTCCCTGTTTATCACCTGATCACTTATATTTATTTGATTAGGTCATATTTAAATAATCATAATTCGCGTCCATTTATGCATAAATGACGTCAGCGTGACTTGCAAAATGTTGAATGATATGCCCATGTACGTATGCATGCAATTGTATGCATTCAAATCACAATCTGCATGGTATTCCTAATTTGACGATTAACTAAATACGATATCTTGTATAGTAGATAGGCATATAGTGTGCACACATTAATTTTTCAAAATGCCGACATATAAGCTAGTATATTTCGACCTGAAGGCAAGGGCAGAGGTCAGCCGCTATTTGTTCGCACTGGCCAAAGTTGAATACGAAGACAAACGTGTTTCATTTGAAGAATGGCCAGAAATAAAAAAGAGTACGTATAAGAATTCATACTAACGTCCTGTGTGTACACACAGTGATCACTTTAAAGCCATGTGCTTAGTGTACATGGCACGCTAAAACAGTATAGGTGCTACACGTGTGTGTGTGGCATGACTGTGGTGTGTGAGAATACATAAGTCAATTGTATGCAAGTGCCGTGAGCTGCCATTTAGATGGCTGCTATACATGGTATATAATTTGGGGATATCTTGCAATATACTTGCATACTAATGAGCAGGCTTGTTTGGAAATAAAAAAAAAATCACATGCTCATGTTTTCTCTATGGTCCGATTGTGTGTATTAGTTTTTGTATATTTAATGTTTTGCATATAGCCTATTCATAGTTGGGTGGACTCAGCGGCGTAACTAGAAATTCTGTGTGGGGAGGAAAGAGGTGGAGGGGGGAAGGGATGGGGGTGGAGAGGGGGGGGGGGCGAAGACCTAAATTTTCCGACAACATCAAAAGGATAGTTTTCTCATGATAATCAGTGCCATGATTCTAAAGTTTTGGAGAAGGAAGAAGATCTAAATTTCCGACAAACTAATATCATTAAATGGCAAATGTTTTAAGGAGTTTAAATGCCTTTCCACCCCAGATCTTTCAAAGCCCCAAATCACATTTAAAATCATCTTTAAAATTAATTTAAATTGTATGGAAAAAATATTATATGTCGCATTACTGTGACACTATTTGTTTTGTTTCTGACCTGCACGTCTCCGTTTGACCACCTCGCAATATGTTAAAACTTTAGATTAAACGTTTAGATTAAATGGCGTTGTGCAGACATGAAAACCAGCCGAGTTTTTTTATACGATTTTCTTTTTTTTTTGGAGGGAACCATTATCATTAAGAACAAAAGTAATAAATTACAGAATTAACGTTGAATCATGCATTTTGTCATTAACAGGATTAGTTCGGTGGTCAAGCATGTTTATCTTATATGAAAGAGGACTTCAAAAGAAACAAAATGGTGAAGAAGCATTCAAAAATCTTATTCCGTTAAGGAGATGTTTAAGTTTCAAGCTTGGTATCATTTGTGTAGAAACGACTGAAATCTTACTAGTTGTGATGTCATAATCTTAGATTCCTTAAAGTCTTTATGTATTCTATCATATTTTGTCCTGCAATTTTGTGGCTTAAAAACCATAGGATATGTCAAAAGTAGTAAAACTAAAACTAGGAAGGGTATTTATAATACACCACCTGAAGAAAGTTTGAGGGAAAATAATTTAAATAGAGAAAACATTAGATAAACCTTTTTTCAAATACATAAAGACTTTAAGAAATCTGAGGCTGTGAAATCATAACTAGTCTGATTTCAGTCATTGCTACAGAAATGATACCAAACTTTAAACTTGAATATCTCCTTAATGGAATACGATTTTGCAATGCTTTCTTTACAATGTTGTTTCTTCTGAAGTCCTCTTTTATATAAGATGGACATGCTTGACCACTGAACTAATCCTTTAAGGCCTACCACTTGCATTGTGCTAGTTCTGCGAGAAAATTTTAGATAAGATTGGCATAACTTTCAGACGTTGGCATGATTTTACCATAAAATAGGTATGTTTTCACTCAGTGTAGGCTACATGAATTCTGGCGTACGTATGAAGAATTTGAATCGATCTTTGCCAAATCTCGAACATGCCGCATCGCTGGTCCTAAAAGGTAGGCCAGGGCTAACATTAGACGTACTGGTGATATTTCCACCACTAGCGGCAGGCGTAGGCCTACACTAGATTAAATGTCAATTTATACAAAAATGACAACTTTTTAGTCTAAGTGGAAAATTTTATTTTTAGGTTTTTATTGTTACTGTTAGGCCGTGTTATTTCAAACCCCCTAAAGAAAATTCTTGAAAGGTATCCCAATTGAATTATGAAGGAAAGACTGAGCAGTCATAAACATTGTTCATCTTAGCTTAGGCCTACACTGACTATCAATTTTGTCTAGTAGAGTTATCTAGATTTAGCCTACAAATTTAACTGCCTAGTGCCACCCTGTCCCTGTCTAAAACTTGAATTATTTGTATGTTTTACAAAGAATTTAAAAATAAGTTGAAAAATAATTAAATAAGAAAAAAATCATTAGCATTAAGACCCACTGCAATTACTATACGTTCATCAGCTTCACTTCACAAAGTTTGCTGATTTTAGGTAAATGAAACACCACAATTTAGTTCACTTCACAAATCATTTGCGAAGTAATTACTGAAAGAGAGTGCATAGTTCTTTATAAATTTGCTAATAAGAATTCATTACCTCAGCATGGAATGACAAGTTATTACAATTTAAGTTTTTTAATGTCATGGTTATATGCAAGTTACTGTCAGGCACCCTGTAAATACAACTCACAGCAATGTTTTCTTTTTCATAGTAGATAAATATCTTTAATGCATATTTCACTTGTTAAGGTTTTTGTTAAACTATTATTATGATATAGCCAATGACTTTTATCAAGTCTAGTTGTCTTAGCAAAGTATAAATACATTGCTTTAAAGCTAAACCTGTTCATGGGCTGCCACTAAGCCAACAGTCAAAATAAAAACATTTTTTTCAGTGTTTTACATTAAACATTAACAGCTATTTTATAGTTCTTTTCAAAAAAATGTTTAAGAACAAATATTAAAAGTATTTTACACATTGAAAGATGAACAGCACTGAAATTGTAGAAGCTTTAATTAATATTGCACATTTCATTAGGCTGGCAATAGGCTAATTCAGTGAATACAATCATTTCAGTAACTTAAAGTTTAACTTGTTAATAGAAAATTGAATAGAATAATAGTTAATTTATACAGGGAGTTGCCAGTAGAAAATGGCAACTCCCTGATTAATATCATTATGATATATTCAAGATAATGAACAAATAAGTGTAAGCTTGTTTCCATATGGCTCCAAACTTTACCGCTCAAGATGCCAAATGAGTGACAATGGTGACAGAAAGATTTTTGCTAACAAGCATATATATATAGACTTTGATACTGTGTTTTTTTTCTGTATTATTATGACATCAACCTCGGCCTAGATGTTTCTCATTTATCATTTGTTAATGGTAGGCCTATAATATCTGCTTGATGTTGTAGTTCAAGTTCAAAACAATTGATTCAATAAAGCAGTCCCAATGCAAATCAGCTGTTAAGCTTAGCGTATACATAATGTTATACACGTTTTAATTTCACTTACAATTTTACAAATATTTTTATACCAGCCTTTATATATATTAGCCCATCATTTTATTAAATTTCTGCATTTAAAGAACCTGTAAAATCTTAAGGGTAATCTTTACCAATCCAATGAGTCATAAAGTACATAGGCATACAATATGTGATATAGAGGCTGCCAATAGTTGTGTGTTTGCATAGGCATTTTTATTTGGAATAAAGCAAGTTGCATTAAAGAAAACATCTAGTAGACATTTGAAGTAGATAAGAGTGTCATGGAGTCTCTCCCTATATTTCTTTAAGATCATTATGAAGGGACATGAAGTGTTCTTGTGTGTCCTACTTATCATCATTTTATGATTACCAAGAAATCTTCCACAACTGATGTGCAATTTAATCTCGGCTAAGAGCTGATGAACCAGGAATAATGGGTTTATAAACTATTTTTCCTGTCATAATGACATCATATTTTCTTGTTTTGTTTATTAAAAGCTAGTTAGTAAAGCCCTTTCCCATAACCTGGAATCGGTGTTTCTCATGTATTTCCTTAAAACAGAGACAGAGAGTATAACCATTATTAACCATCTGGGTTATGTCATCTTATTATACTCCTTTCATTTGAACTCGGACATTGTGACAGTCTGCTTAAGTGGTTATGACATCAAGAATTCTTTGATTTATCTTGCTAGGATAAGTAATAATCTTGTAATAAGCACCAATCAAAATTGTGCATATGTGCAGAATTTTGCCCTCCACCAAATTTTGCTGATTTTGCAGTCTCTGACTTCTGACCAATTAGAAAGCTTTTAACTCTTGCATAAATCTATATGAAATAAGGTCAGGTAACTAGGATTGTGATTGGTCAATTATCAGGTATGGTCCTAGCAAGATGTTTGGTTCATCCAACAAAAACAGTTGGTGGAGAATCTTTCTCGGAGAGCATGGGTGGGGCTTTTCCTGATAACTCTCGGAAAATCATGATATGTTAATATAAATCTTGTGAGCTTATTCGTGAATTTGTAATTCTCGGAATGTTTTGAGTTCTGAAATGTATCATGGACATGAGCAATACTTTTGTGAACTTTGTATTTGTAAAAGTAAAGTCTGCCTGTAGTAGATAAGAGTGACAATTTTTTCAGGCTTAAAAAGGTGTCAGGTAGACATCTGAGGTAGATGCACATAAGAGTAGCAAATATTTGTCAGGTTGAACAATATAATGTTAGGCATACATCTAAAGTAGATGTATTTATATATATATATATATATATATATATATATATATATATATATATATATATATATATATATATATATATATATATATATATATATATATATATATATATATATATATATACATATATATATACATATATATTTATATATATATATATATATATATATATATATATATAATAGTAACAAATAGTTCTCAGGTTTAACCACCTTATTTTAGTACGTTAGTATGTAAAAAGGAATATACTGGGCATAATTCAATTTGTATCTCTTTACCTCATTAGCAGCTTTAAGGCATATGGTTGTGTATAGGCAAAAATAACTAAATTATTTAAAATATAACCATCATAGTAGCAAAACATTTCAACAAATTTGGTTCAACATTGGTCACTCTCAGGCCTCAATTTGCATACTTTGTGCAAATTTTGGGATAAAGCCCTACTACAGGCCAGGACGACCTTGACGTTTCTTTCGTAAATCCTTTGTTACTTAAATGTCTTTCATAATTCATTAAAGTTGTGCCCAAATTTTTGGTCGAATATATTTGCTCTCTGCTCTGATTAAAATGTGAACAGCTCTAACGGTTTTAAGATTTAGCGAACAGTCGTAGTATACGAGGTAAAAAATTATAGAGCAAAATAAAATTCATAAAGAAAAAGAAAATGCCTTAGGCCTAGCTGCATTAACTTCAGGGCCCTCTATCCGACTATGGTACTCATACCATCATATACCGAACGTTAGTGCTAACGTTAGTAGCGTTAAGCATAGGCATAAGGCCTTGTTAATTTCATGGACAGACGTATCCAGATAGGCCTATAGCTAGGGTTAAAAGCCTTCATTTAAGTATTTGATCA
>JAIGNY010003849.1:40000-52500 GCA_020152595.1 Chiridota heheva
GGAGGGGGAAGCTAAATATAAAATTATCCTAAAAGTTTATTTTGCGAATGTATCTTGCAGTCTCTCTGATAATTTTTCTGATTTGATTTGCAGGCGGAGTTGGAAAAAGATTTGAAAGAGGTCAAACTTCCGAAATACTTCGATGTATTGACTGATCTGCTGAAAAGGAATGGAAACGGGGACGGATTTTTCATTGGTGACAAGGTGCGGACTTTGCAATATACAAGGGTATTCTTACTTTGTGCATCAAAATCAGACCCGTTGCCAGCAACCCCTCTCCCCTTCCCCTCTTCCCGCCTCCCTCCTCCAGCCCCATGCTGGCAACGAGCCCGAAGAGAATCATTTTAAGGACGTTTGCACGAGGAAAGGAGCCGACGCGAAACTCATGAATAGAACACGTTTCTGTGACGTCACTTTGGTAAACGTGGTGAGAATAAATTAGGTTTGCCTGCCACTTATGCCACTGTGGAGAAAATATATCTCTTCTTCATGTTTTTCCCCACCGCCCCCACTCCAATTTTTTTTCTAATGCCACTGGGCAAGGGCGTGCACTTATCCCCCGAAGATTTGCTAATGATTTGTTTCCTCATTTTTTTTAATGTACAAATATGCTTGAAGTATATGTATAATCCAAATGATGTTAATCTTGTTTGCCCCTAATCATTTTTTCACTCACAGCTTCTACAGTTGCCTATATGCATATCATGTACCTACGTGAGAATAGTTGGGGTATGAAAAGGGTGATGAGCATTCAAATTATGCAGTTATGGGTGTAACCTGAACTTTGATGTGACCTTTAATACATATTAATTAAACTGAGAGGCATATTACACAATGATGTACTGATGTATAGGCCTAATCAGCATTTTTATTAGCATACAAGTTATTGCCTACCAACTACTAAGCTGCAGGAATTTTGATGATGCTATAGAGATTCATCACTGTTGCAAAGTGATCTGGATAAGTTAGTTTTTTTTGGTCCCATACGTCATGTACGTGGCAGATGTCATCCAATGTTGGTAAATGCAAAGTTTAAGTGTTGGTTATATTGATAAAGAAGGGGATGTTGGTGTTGTTATTACTAGCAATCTGAAGCCTTATAAACAGTGTGCTTTAGCAGCTTCAAGGACAAACTTTAGGCAGCTGCGTGGTTACATCTAGAAGTTGACCAGTGTTCTCACTGATTGATATTCGGCGTTTAAGCTTTTCCGCAAAGAGCTGTTAATAAGTGGAATGATTTGCCTGAGTGGGTGGTTAGCTCCAATTCTGTTCACAATTTCAAAGTCAAGATTGATGAGTTGTTTGTTAACTCTGGGCATCTTTGATCTGTTGATTATTCTGTAATTTTTTTTGTGGTGGTGGTCAGGTGGTGGTGTTAGTTTGGGATTTTTTATGGGGTGACTAACCCTGCTTAGCCCGTCATCTTGTTATGTTATGTTAACTGGAAGTCTTTTTATATTTCTATTTTGTCCTTAAAATGAAGGTAACACTTGCAGACGTGGCGGTTTTTAACTTATTCCACGACATGGTTCCGAATAGGGGTTACTGTACAGAAAAAGTGCCGTCGCCGAAGTTAGCAGCTTTCATTGAACGTATGAAGGAAATCCCAGTAATAGCAGCATGGATCGTGAAGCGACCGAAAACCACATTCTGAGAGACAACAATCATTTAACAGTTTAAAGTTGCCCTTTCGTAAAATAACATATACCATTCTTCAGTTCTTTCATAATATCAGGTATGTATCATGCGGCATATCTAAGGGGACTATCGGCGGTGTATCCGCCAACCTCCCGAGAAAAAAAAAGGTGTTGTAATTCCAAAATGTTGTCAAAACCTGAAATATATTTAACTGAAATATCAAATTAATCACAGAAAACAGAGATGTTGGCATTTTTTATTCGTATCGAGTGAATTTTCTTTTATATTGGACCGTAACTTTTCCAGTTGGCACAACAATTAAACTTAAGGCCAACAAGTTTTGAGCTCAGGACAAGATCTACAACTTAAGACAAAAAACCTTTAACTTTGGATAAAGAATGGGGAGGTAAACTTATTAAGAAGTATTTTATTCCCCCCCCCTCCTCTCAATTTTAATAAAACTAGACGCACCCCTGAAATGTATTCCTAGATTAGATTTAGTTGGCAGGTTGGTCATGGATCGTAAATTCGTCGGTGTCGGAAAAAGTTGTCAACATTGGCAAAAATGTTTCTTACTATCAATGTCTTCATTGACCAAGATTATGTCCGAATATATGACTGTATTTTTATATAAGCATTATGATAAATTGTTTTTTTGCACAAATATAAATAAACTTTCTTCGCCATTTCCCCTTTAAACCTGTTTAAAGGTATCTAACCTCATAAGATGAACTTGCGCTTCCAGGGGCGTATCCAGACGGGGCTGTAGAATGGGAGGAAGAGGATGGGAGGGGGAGGGGGGAGGGGAGATTTTTCTCATGATACTTTTTTTACCATGAGAAAATCCTTAGTCTCTTTTCACGTAAATTTTCTTTAATTTCATTAATGTTCGTGAAATCCCTTTTAATCTTTAAAAAATTTCCTTCATTCTCGTGCAATTTTCGGAAAATTTCCTCCATTGGCACTTTTTCTTCGACTTTTGATAAATGTTCTTCAATTTGCGTTCAATTTCCTTCCACTTTTGGGAAATGTCTTTCAAGCTTGGAAAATTTCCTTCATTGTCGTGCAGTTTCCTTCAATTTTCGGAAAATTTCTTTCATTTTGGGGGCGTTTTTTTCAATTTGTGGGAAATTTCCTTCAATGTTTGGGAAATTTCCTTCATTTTTAGGCATTTTTTCTTCAATTTTCAATAAATGTTTTTCAATTTTTGGTTAAATCCTTCAATATTTGGGAAATGTCTTACATCTTTGGGATATTTCAGTATGATTTTTGTGCAATTTTCTTTTTTTTGCTGCCATTTTTTTCATTTGATTTTTGACCAATGTTTGGGAACTATCATTCAATGTTTGGAAAATTTCCCTCATTTTTCGGAATTTTTTTTCTCGATTTTTTATAAATCTACCTTCATTGTTTGGGAATTGTCTTACAATTTTGGATAATTTGTTTAATTCTCGTGTAGCTTCCTTCAATTTTCTGAAAATTTCCTATATTTTGGGATAATTTTTTTCGATTTTTGTTCTATTTTTTACATATTTGATTAAATTTGGGGAAGTTTTCTTCAATTTTTTGTATATTTTTTCAATTTCGGGGAAATTTTCTACATTTTGGGGAAATTTTTCTTCGATTTTAGGTATTAAGCTTTTTTCAATTTTTGGGCTATTTACTTCCAACTTTTTGGGATATTTTCTTTAATTTTGAGGACATATCTTTCAATTTGGGGAACATATCTTTCATTCTCGTGCCATCTTAAAAAAAAATTCTTCCTTTGGAGGCAATTTTTGTTCGATTTTTGATTAATTTTAATCAATTATTGGGAAATGCTGCCAAAATTTTTTTTCAATTTTTTCTTCAGAATTCCAATTTTCCCAATCAAAAGAAAACCTTTTAGAGAGAACCTTTCTCTAAGACCATGCCCCCTTGTCCCAATATGTTCCATTAATCATGTCAAAACTTCTCATGAAACATCTTAAAACATCATCGCTGGTTAGGTTTGACTTTATATTATTATTTGATATTTTATTCTGGCTAAGCCCCTGCCTTAGACTGGCTTTAAGGATTTTGGGGAACGAGTGATCACTCCCCTCGTGTGATATGCACCGTGGCGAATTGCTTCAGTGGTGAAGCAAGCAACTCACGGTTTCTTTTGGATTATTTTGTTAATAAGTAAAGGACTATTTTAGTGGTCAATTTTAGTGAGCACATCATTATAAAAGATTACTTAAAAACTACAAAATGGTGGCTAAATGATTCACAGATCTTAAGGAGATATTCAAGTTTAAAGTCTGTTTGCAGTACCACCGAGATGGGCTGCGTTCGAAGAGGGGCTTCCAACAATTGACGAAAACCCATGCTTGACAATAGCGAAAACGGTGACATTGCGGTGTAAAAATTGCAACAGAAATAGGTGATAACATTTTTTTTTGCTCTTCGGAATTTTCCGTTATGGAGGCCCATATTTCCAGTTTGCCCGCGAGGCTCTCGGTGGCCGGTGACCTCA
This sequence comes from Chiridota heheva, assembly GCA_020152595.1. NCBI lineage: Eukaryota > Metazoa > Echinodermata > Holothuroidea > Apodida > Chiridotidae > Chiridota > Chiridota heheva. Next base: position 44,136 of record JAIGNY010003849.1, read on the forward strand.
GTCGGCTACGGGGCCATGCCCCATCCCATATTAACAAAAGATAAATTACACCTATATGCCTAAGTATCGCACAGATGCGCATACATGAAATGCGAATCTCCCTGCATTCCCTGCAATGCAAATTCGTTTTATCCCTGTAAAACAAAACAAAAAATATTTTAAATTTTTAAAGAAAATATTGACGCAATTTTTAATTTGATAAGAGCCGTGAACTTGCCAAGCCTGTTCTTACTCGATGACGATGTAAGATGGCGCCATTCTACTACTGCTTTGCGATAACAAAGTACTGGAAGTGCCCCATTATTTTGCTCAAAACTTTCCACAAATATAAATCAATTTCTCTGAACTCTGAAGGCGGTAATTAAGTTCGGTTGAACTTTAATTTTTGAAAATGTCACTTTTTGCATATGGTTTTTCAAAAAAGAAAAGGGAAAACACGGAGGAAGGTATGTATGCCCAGTCCAGTAAATATGATAATGATATGTATACATAAGTGACCATTCGTTGTTCTTCTATCGTCTTTAATATAGGCTTACCTGAAAGTACTTCCACGAGTTTTATAAAAACTATATGTCATCGTCGGTGTGGGTGGAGCAAACACACATTTTTCTATATGTGACAGTCCAGAAAAATAGGATGGCGGGAAGTGCTTTAGACAACCTAGCAATATCATAATTCTCCCGTCAACTCCAGATTATAGTTGAAGGAAAATATGTGTGCCTAAAATTATGAAAATGTCTTGCCTAGGCTACAAGTACAATAACGTTATTTTCCTATTGGAATTCAGGGCTGTTGCTGGTCAGATAAAAAACCTGACCATATACTAGCATTTCGCTGTATGATGGTCAAGAACCAGCTTTTACAAAAATAGAGGGGAAAGGACTGCTATTGACTAATCATATTTGCGTTGTATGGCTTGGCGGGCGCAGGGTAAACGCTGTTCCCCCTGGTGAAACTGGAGCTGGCATTACATCAGACCAACCACTCCCACAATGTAGTACTGATACCGTTACCGTTTCTACAAAAGCAGCTGACAATGATATTGGTTTTGCTGTACTTTCACAAAGTTTAAATGAAGAAGACCGAGCTTAATTTTTATCCTTATGGAAACCGTCAAGGGAAGAAGATTTTCCTTCTTCATCTCATATGAAATCAGGAAAAATGCGCGATAGGCGTTTGCTTCCCAATCATTGTGAGAAGTTCCCATGGTTGAGCATAAGCAAACTTGAAGGGATGGAAGGAGTGTTTTGTGTACCATGTGTATTATTTTCAGGTTGTAATGGAGTAGGTGGTAGAAGTAGAGAAAGAGGTCAGCTACCAGGAAAATTGGTTTCAAAACCCCTTGCACAATTTAATGATCTAACAGGCAAAAACGGAGCTCTATCAAGTCATCAGGCCACTGAATACCACCAAGAAAACGTAGTTGCAATGGAACACTTTCGACAAACAGTGATTCAACATGGAACAGATATTAGAGGACACATTAACGAATCTTACAAGCGGGAGATTCAGCAAAACAGAGATCGCCTTCGTCCAATTATTGATACAATTCTCACCTGTTCTCGACAAAACATTTCCCTCAGAAGCCACAGAGGTGAACTAGGGACAATTTCTATCAGCGGAGATGAACCAACAGAAAATGACGGAAATTTTAGGGCTTTCTTTGTTTTCGACTTCGTAGTGGGGATTCACTTTTGAAGGACCATATCAAAACTTCCCATGCTAATGCAATCTACCTATCATCCTCGATTCAAAATGAACTTATTTGCGTTGCTGGTGATATGATTAAGGAAAGTGTTGTTGCTAACATCAAAAAAGTACAGTTCTGGTTTATCATAGCTGATAAAACAATGCATCGCGAAATAAGGGAACAACGGGCAGTTGTTATAAGATATTTTTACCAAGCGATTTTGGAGTTTGGAGATTGCATGAGGACACGGTAATGGTATTAAACTTTATTTCTGACATCAAATCTAATAATCCTGGTAAAAATAAGCATAATGAAACCAAGTTGAGTGGCAAAGCTATTGGAGAAACGTTGCTAAGAAAGATTTGTGAGCTCGGTTTGTGTCTCTTTGTGTGGGACAAGGCTCTAATGGGGCAGGAGCCATGGCCAGCGATCTTCAGCAACAATAAAAAAGGCAGCTCTATTAGCCTTTTATTTTCATTGCGCCATGCACTGCCTAAATTTGAGTGCTTCCGCTGCAATGAAGGTACCTCCTATTCGAAATGCAGAAAATGTTGTGCGAGAAATTTCATCGACTTTTCGAGCAAGTACAAAAAAAAAAAGGATCTGTTGAAGAGCCTCATAGAAAGTGACTCTGGTATTTCCATGACCAAGAAGCACCTCATTACTTTGTGCGAAACACGTTTTGTGGAACGACACACAGCAGTTGTAAGATTTATGCAACTTTTGAAATATACACTGGATGCCTTATCGGAAATCAAATGCTGGGCTTCACCTTGCGACAGAAACAAAGCAGAAAGCCTTAAAAAATCGGTGTGCGACTCAGAATTTGCAGTTGCTTCAGTTATTTTGAAGAAACTGTCAGGATTGATGCTACCAGTTTTCGTTTTCCGAGTCTTACAAACAGTGGGGAGGGGGGGGGAGATTTATCCCAAGCCTTACTCTCAGTAAACCGTCTCCAGTCTGTTCTCAAAGAATTGCAAACTGAAGGGGAGTTCCATGACCTGTATCAAAAGGCAGAATCAGTCGCACAAGATGTGATGGAGGTGGAACTGCGAAAACCACGCATTGCAGCTAGAAGCTCAAACCGACCAAATGCTCAAACATCAGACAACACCACCAAAGGCTATTACAGAGTCAATTTTTTTTTCATCCAGCCATAGACTCCATTATTGGAGACCTTAAGCACAGATTTGGACCACATCAACAACAGAATATGAAACTTCACTACCTTGTTACAAATTGTATGAAATTCGCCAAACAAGCTGACGGTGAGAGGCAGTGGAATGATTTGACTCCTGCTATTGAGGTGTATGCAAGTTTGATCAGAGATCCTTTCATGATTGTTAAGGGCGAATACATGTTATGGAGGAAGAAATGGGAAAATGTTCCTGTCAAGTCCCGACCATCTTCATTCGTCTGTGCCCTGGATCATTGCTCTGAAATGTTTCCTAACATATCACTGTCGCTCCAGTTGCTGGCAACTTTGCCAGTGACTTCTGCACAGGCCGAGAGAGTCTTTTTAAAATGAAAAGAACCCTTACAGCTATTCGGTCAACAATGACGGAAGCCCGACTGGAGGCACTTATTATATTACAAGTTCATAGAAGCCATTGCCCAGACGTGGAATCAGTCATCGACAGATTTGCCATAACATCAGCGCGGCGGTTGAGTTTCAAATTATGATTTGGTAAGTTTGATTGTTAAATTTCACATCCAACATTTCGACTCCAAGTAACAAGTAAGTACAATGCCACCTCACTCAACCCCTCATTTTCAATATTCTGGAGTCAAAAACGTTGGCCAGGTGTGCAAGTGTGATCAATGATTTTTTGTTTGCTTTAGAAATATCTTCTGTTGACATGTTCCACCCCCCTTTCCCCATAAAATCTCTGGAGGCATCAAACCAAACTGCCCCTATATCGCTACGCAATAGAGTTTGAATAAATTGTACTTCGGCAAGTATGTGGCGGGGTAGGTGGCAAAGCTGCCCCAATTTTTTTGGCAACCAAGAATTCGGGCGAAATGTACAGCAAAATTCTGGTAAAATTGTGAACAATCAAAGAAAAATAGCTTCAAATTTGCAAGTTTTTGGCCTGGGAAGTGCCATTTCCGGCAATCTATAGGCAGCATTTGTTGGAAAAATTTATCTGAAGGCTACGCGCCAACCCATAGTGGCGCTCCGCTTAGATACTGTCACGGGTCAAACCAAATAAAAAAACCTGTCTACGCCAATGTTACCTGACATGCCTGACTACGGGCCCAGCATATTCTGTGTGTTGGGCCTAACTAAGATTCTCCTATTCTTGCAAAATTGGGCGGCCAGATTTTCATTCAACTTTGGTACGGTAGACCTACCAGCAAATTATGCAGATGACTATTTGACTTACCTTTTTCACGATGTTGTGACCATGACCTGTGTCCCTTTTCACTGTCAGACTGTTTTTCTTTGTCACGATTTTAGGAGAAATTGTCCTTGTCATTCTTGAAAAGGAAACCTACTGCATGACAAGTGCGTAGATCTGAATTGAATTTGTTTCCATTAACTTAAATTGTTGATGTTAGACCTCATTTAATTATTGAACATTTTCCATTCAAAACACGTACGGAATTAAAGAGCCTTCTGATTCTTCTCCTTGACCCGCACCACCACAATGGAACCCACGTTGTTACACATTTTCAGTTCATTTATTGTTCCCCTAGACTTTCATTTCAGCTACTGTGACTTCCTTTCCCTCCCACCCCACCACTACCATCCCCCAACCCCCCGACAAACCAAAAACACCATGATGCACTGACTCTGGCTACGGTACTGTCAGACCTGTCGGATACGCCTTTAATAATTCAAGGTGTTTAGGCTTACGATCCTGTACTGCCAATGCCTGGCCTTCTAAAAATGTGATGCTTTGGGACGAGCCCAAAAAGTCGAAGAATTTTTGTCCCCCACCCGTCCCCCATTCCGCAGACCCTTATGCACTATACCCATATCGATCTATCGCAGTGCTTTTTTAAAGAAAATAGTGGGGGGGAAGAGATGGATAAGGAAGGGGGGGGGGAGGTCAATACACAAAAGAGACCTTTCGATCAATTATTGACTTGTTTTATCCCCCACCCCACCCCCGGTAAAGTTTGCTTCCTTTTCGGAAATTTTCTTCGATTTTCGAGTATTTTAAAATACAATTTCCAGGATAATTATCGGAAAATTTTTGTTCATTTTAGGAAAATTTTACTCATCTTCAGGATTTTTTGGCCAACTTTGGGATTTTTTTTTTAACTTCCGGAATATTTTCTCTGATTAGGGCCTATTGGAACATTAAAGAAAATTGTGAAGTTTAATTTGTTTGGTTATATATTAGGGCTGGCCAACGAGGGCCAAAATACCCATGTGGGGGGCTACTTTGCTGAATGAGGGATTTCTTGGTGGGGGAGCTAATTGTGCACTAAGGTCAGTGTTACTCGCCTGTTTGGGAAAACTTTCATTGAACAATTGTGTGAAAAACTTCTACACAATTTCATCTTCATGGCTTTAAAGAGAATTAACAAGGTAAGAAAGGTTATTCTTAAGTTGGTGAATATATCAAACCTAAAAGCCTAACGTCATATTTGCAATGAGTTTAAACTTAGGCTAACGTTAAGTCTCCTGGTAGGCCTACTGTGGTAAAACAAAAAACTAGGCCATAAAACAACAAATTTGGGAAGTTTTTTGTAATTTATTAGATATTTGGAAGTTTTTTGTAATGTTTTTATTTTATTTAAGTTTAATCGCTTCATGTTATATTAAAATCCGTTTCCCATGAGTCTCATAGCTGTAGTAAGCGGACCTAACTATGAGGACTGTTATTTGGGTAAGATCAGAATAAGAATAGAAACGTGTATTAACTGTCATGGGCCTAGTTCCGCGAAAAAATGTAATTCCAGGAAATAACGGCAAAATTAGAATATAGTCCTAGGGCCTAGTATAGCGGTAAATCGCTATATAGGATTTTTTTGAACTTTTTTGATACTTATTGCTGACCGATTTTCTTCAAACTTTCAGGATTTCTTAAAGAAAAACTGAACAATCTTAAAACGTCACTTTTAGTCAACAATCTAGGAAATTTGGGGCAAAAACAAAACGGGTTTTATTTCAATCCGATAAAATTTGGAGACAATATTTGAGGCTTCAAGAAAATCATGCTTATATTAGTCATTTAAAAAAAGGTCTTACATTCCTTTACTAATTTTACTGTTTTTTATTTTACCATTACTCCAAAATAGAATTATTCCTTTTCGAGCAAATCTAATTAAAAAAGGATAATAAATACAATCATTTCAGTAACTTAAAGTTGAACTTGTTAATGGAAAACTGAATAAAATGATAGTTAATTTATACAGGGAGTTGCCAGTAGAAAATAGCAACTCCCTGATTAATATCATTATGATATATTCAAGATTATGAAGAAATAAGTGTAACCTTGTTTCCATATGGCTCCAAACTTTACCGCTCAAGATGCCAAATGAGTGTTAATGGTGACAGAAAGATTTTTGCTAACAAGCATATGATATAGACTTTGATACTGTGCTTTTTTCTGTGTTATTATGACATCAACCTCGGCCTAGATGTTATTATTTTTCAATGGTAGGCCTATAATATCTGCTTGATGTTGTAGTTCAAGTTCAAAACAATTAATTCAATAAAGCAACCCTAATGCAAATAAGCTGTTAAGCTTAGCCTAAACATAATGCTATACACGTTTTAATTTCATTAACAATTTCACAAATAGTTTTATACCAGCCTTTAAATATATCAGCCCATCATTTTATTAAATTTCTGCATTTCAAAACCTGTAAAATCTTAAGGTTAATCTTTACCAATCTAATGAGTCATACAGAACATAGGATACAATATGTGATATAGAGGCTGCCAATAGTTGTGTGTTTGCATAGGCATTTTTATTTGGAATAAAGCAAGTTGCATTAAAGAAAACATCTAGTAGACATTTGAAGTAGATGAGAGTGTCATGGAGTCTCTCCCTATATTTCTTTAAGATCATTATGAAGGGACATGAAGTGTTCTTGTGTGTCGTACTCATCATCATTTTATGATTACCAAGAAATCTTCCACAACTGATGTGCAATTTAATCTCGGCTAAGAGCTGATGAACCAGGGATAATGGGTTTATAAACTATTTTTCCTGTCATAATGACATCATATTTTCTTGTTTTGTTTATTAAAAGCTAGTTAGTAAAGTCCTTTCCCATAACCTGGAATCGGTGTTTCTCATGTATTTCCTTAAAACAGAGACAGAGAGTATAACCATTATTAACCATCTGGGTTATGTCATCTTATCATACTCCTTTCATTTGAACTTGGACATTGTGACAGTCTGCTTAAGTGGTTATGACATCAAGAATTCTTTGATTTATCTTGCTAGGATAAGTAATAATCTTGTAATAAGCACCAATCAAAATTGTGCTTATGTGCAGAATTTTGCCCTCCACCCAATTTTGCTGATTTTGCAGTCTCTGACTTCTGACCAATTAAAAGGCTTTTAACTCTTGCATAAATCTATATGAAATAAGGTCAGGTAACTAGGATTGTGATTGGTCAATTATCAGGTATGGTCCTAGCAAGATGTTTGGTTCATCCAACAAAAACAGTTGGTGGAGAATCTTTCTCGGAGAGCATGGGTGGGGCTTTTCCTGATAACTCTCGGAAAATCATGATATGTTAATATAAATCTTGTGAGCTTATTCGTGAATTTGTAATTCTCGGAATGTTTGGAGTTCTGAAATGTATCATGGACATGAGCAATACTTTTGTGAACTTTGTATTTGTAAAAGTAAAGTCTGCCTATTGTAGACAAGAGTGACAATTTTTTCAGGCTTAAAAAGGTGTCAGGTAGACATCTGAGGTAGATGCACATAAGAGTAGCAAATATTTGTCAGGTTGAACAATATAATGTTAGGCATACATCTAAAGTAGATGTATTTATATATATATATATATATACATATATATATATATATATATATATATATATATATATATATATATATATATATATATATATATATATATATATATATATATATATATATATATATATATATATATATATATATATATATATTTATATATATATATATATAATAGTAACAAATAGTTCTCAGGTTTAACCACCTTATTTTAGTACGTTAGTATGTAAAAAGGAATATACTGGGCATAATTCAATTTGTATCTCTTTACCTCATTAGCAGCTTTAAGGCATATGGTTGTGTATAGGCAAAAATAACTAAATTATTTAAAATATAACCATCATAGAAGCAAAACATTTCAACAAATTTGGTTAAACATTGGTCACTCTCAGGCCTCAATTTGCATACTTTGTGCAAATTTTGGGATAAAGACCTACTACAAGCCAGGACGACCTTGACGTTTCTTTCGTAAATCCTTTGTTACTTAAATGTCTTTCATAATTCATTAAAGTTGTGCCCAAATTTTTGGTCGAATATATTTGCCCCCTGCTCTGATTGAAATGTGAACAGCTCTAACGGTTTTAAGATTTAGCGAACAGTAGTAGTATACGAGGTAAAAAATTATAAAGCAAAATAAAAATCATAAAGAAAAAGAAAATGCCTTAGGCCTAGCTGCATTAACTTCAGGGCCCTCTATACGACTATGCTACTCATACCATC
>JAIGNY010003849.1:57500-87500 GCA_020152595.1 Chiridota heheva
AGAGGCATATTACACAATGATGTACTGATGTATAGGCCTAATCAGCATTTTTATTAGCATACAAGTTATTGCCTACCAACTACTAAGCTGCAGGAATTTTGATGATGCTATAGAGATTCATCACTGTTGCAAAGTGATCTGGATAAGTTAGTTTTTTTTTGGTCCCATACGTCATGTACGTGGCAGATGTCATCCAATGTTGGTAAATGCAAAGTTTAAGTGTTGGTTATATTGATAAAGAAGGGGATGTTGGTGTTGTTATTACTAGCAATCTGAAGCCTTATAAACAGTGTGCTTTAGCAGCTTCAAGGACAAACTTTAGGCAGCTGTGTGGTTACATCTAGAAGTTGACCAGTGTTCTCACTGATTGATATTCGGCGTTTAAGCTTTTCCGCAAAGAGCTGTTAATAAGTGGAATGATTTGCCTGAGTGGGTGGTTAGCTCCAATTATGTTCACAATTTCAAAGTCAAGATTGATGAGTTGTTTGTTAACTCTGGGCATCTTTGATCTGTTGATTATTCTGTAATTTTTTTTGTGGTGGTGGTCAGGTGGTGGTGTTAGTTTGGGATTTTTTATGGGGTGACTAACCCTGCTTAGCCCGTCATCTTGTTATGTTATGTTAACTGGAAGTCTTTTTATATTTCTATTTTGTCCTTAAAATGAAGGTAACACTTGCAGACGTGGCGGTTTTTAACTTATTCCACGACATGGTTCCGAATAGGGGTTACTGTACAGAAAAAGTGCCGTCGCCGAAGTTAGCAGCTCTTATTGAACGTATGAAGGAAATCCCAGTAATAGCAGCATGGATCGTGAAGCGACCGAAAACCACATTCTGAGAGACAACAATCATTTAACAGTTTAAAGTTGCCCTTTCGTTAAAGCTAAAATAACATATACCATTCTTCAGTTCTTTCATAATATCAGGTATGTATCATGCGGCATATCTAAGGGGACTATCGGCGGTGTATCCGCCAACCTCCCGAGAAAAAAAAAGGTGTTGTAATTCCAAAATGTTGTCAAAACCTGAAATATATTTAACTGAAATATCAAATTAATCACAGAAAACAGAGATGTTGGCATTTTTTATTCGTATCGAGTGAATTTTCTTTTATATTGGACCGAAACTTTTCCAGTTGGCACAACAATTAAACTTAAGGCCAAAAAGTTTTGAGCTCAGGACAAGATCTACAACTTAAGACAAAAAACCTTTAACTTTGGATAAAGAATGGGGAGGTAAACTTATTAAGAAGTATTTTATACCCCCCCTCCTCTCAATTTTTAATAAAAACTAGACGCACCCCTGAAATGTATTCCTAGATTAGATTTAGTTGGCAGGTTGGTCATGGATCGTAAATTCGTCGGTGTCGGAAAAAGTTGTCAACATTGGCAAAAATGTTTCTTACTATCAATGTCTTCATTGACCAAGATTATGTCCGAATATATGACTGTATTTTTATATAAGCATTATGATAAATTGTTTTTTTGCACAAATATAAATAAACTTTCTTCGCCATTTCCCCTTTAAACCTGTTTAAAGGTATCTAACCTCATAAGATGAACTTGCGCTTCCAGGGGCGTATCCAGACGGGGCTGTAGAATGGGAGGAAGAGGATGGGAGGGGAGGGGGAGGGAGATTTTTCTCATGATACTTTTTTACCATGAGAAAATCCTTAGTCTCTTTTCACGTAAATTTTCTTTAATTTCATTAATGTTCGTGAAATCCCTTTTAATCTTTAAAAAATTTCCTTCATTCTCGTGCAATTTTCGGAAAATTTCCTCCATTGGCACTTTTTCTTCGACTTTTGATAAATGTTCTTCAATTTGCGTTCAATTTCCTTCCACTTTTGGGAAATGTCTTTCAAGCTTGGAAAATTTCCTTCATTGTCGTGCAGTTTCCTTCAATTTTCGGAAAATTTCTTTCATTTTGGGGGCGTTTTTTTCAATTTGTGGGAAATTTCCTTCAATGTTTGGGAAATTTCCTTCATTTTTAGGCATTTTTTCTTCAATTTTCAATAAATGTTTTTCAATTTTTGGTTAAATCCTTCAATATTTGGGAAATGTCTTACATCTTTGGGATATTTCAGTATGATTTTTGTGCAATTTTCTTTTATTTTGCTGCCATTTTTTTCATTTGATTTTTGACCAATGTTTGGGAACTATCATTCAATGTTTGGAAAATTTCCCTCATTTTTCGGAATTTTTTTTCTTGATTTTTTATAAATTTACCTTCATTGTTTGGGAATTGTCTTACAATTTTGGATAATTTGTTTAATTCTCGTGTAGCTTCCTTCAATTTTCTGAAAATTTCCTATATTTTGGGATAATTTTTTCGATTTTTGTTCTATTTTTTACATATTTGATTAAATTTGGGAAGTTTTCTTCAATTTTTTGTATATTTTTTCAATTTCGGGGAAATTTTCTACATTTTGGGGAAATTTTTCTTCGATTTTAGGTATTAAGCTTTTTTCAATTTTTGGGCTATTTACTTCCAACTTTTTGGGATATTTTCTTTAATTTTGAGGACATATCTTTCAATTTGGGGAACATATCTTTCATTCTCGTGCCATTTAAAAAAAAAATTCTTCCTTTGGAGGCAATTTTTGTTCGATTTTTGATTAATTTTAATCAATTATTGGGAAATGCTGCCAAAAATTTTTTTCAATTTTTTCTTCAGAATTCCAATTTTCCCAATCAAAAGAAAACCTTTTAGAGAGAACCTTTCTCTAAGACCATGCCCCCTTGTCCCAATATGTTCCATTAATCATGTCAAAACTTCTCATGAAACATCTTAAAACATCATCGCTGTCGCTGGTTTGGTTTGACTTTATATTATTATTTGATATTTTATTCTGGCTAAGCCCCTGCCTTAGACTGGCTTTGAGGATTTTGGGGAACGAGTGATCACTCCCCTCGTGTGATATGCACCGTGGCGAATTGCTTTTGTGGTGAAGCAAGCAACTCACGGTTTCTTTTGGGTTATTTTGTTAATAAGTAAAGGACTATTTTAGTGGTCAATTTTAGTGAGCACATTATCATAAAAGTTAACTTCAAAACTACAAAATGGTGACTAAATGATTCACAGATCTTAAGGAGATATTCAAGTTTAAAGTCTGTTTGCAGTATCACCGAGATGGGCTGCGTTCGAAGAGGGGCTTCCAACAATTGACGAAAACCCATGCTTGGCAATAGCGAAAACGGTGACATTACGGTGTAGTTTTTTGCTCTTCGGAATTTTCCGTTATGGAGGCCCATATTTTCAGTTTGCCCGCGAGGCTCTCGGTGGCCGGTGACCTCAGTCGGGGGCCACGGGGCCATGCCCCCCCCCCATCTTATATTAATACAAATTAAATTACACCTATATGCCTATGTATCGTACAGATGCGCATACATGAAATGCGAATCTCCCTGCATTCCCTGCAATGCAAATTCGCTGTATCCCTGTAAAACAAAACAAACAATATTTTAGATTTTTAAAACAAATCTTGACGCAATTTTTAATTTGTCAAGAGCCGTGAACTTGCCAAGCCTGTTCTTACTCGATGACGATGTAAGATAGCGCCATTCTACTGCTGCTTTGCGATAACAAAGTACTGGAAGTGCCCCATTATTTTGCTCAAAACGTTTTACAAATAGAAATCAATTTGTCTGAACTCTGAAGGCGGTAATTAAGTTCGGTTGAACTTTAATTTTTGAAAATGTCACTTTTTGCATATGGTTTTTCAAAAAGAAAAAGGGAAAACACGGAGGAAGGTAATGTATGCCCAGTCCAGTAAATATAATAATGATATGTATACATAAGTGACCATTCGTTGTTCTTCTATCGTCTTTAATATAGGCTTACCTGAAACTACTTCCACGAGTTTTATAAAAACTATATGTCATCGTCGGTGTGGGTGGAGCAAACACACATTTTTCTATATGTGACAGTCCAGAAAAATAGGATGGCGGGAAGTGCTCTAGACAACCTAGCAATATCATAATTCTCCCGTCAGCTCCAGATTATAGTTGAAGGAAAATATGTGTGCATAAAATTATGAAAATTGCTTGCCTAGGCTACAAGCAAGGAGCTTTAGAAGCTCCTTGCTACAAGTACAATAACGTCATTTTCCTATTGGAATTCAGGGCTGTTGCTAGTCAGATACAGAACCTGACCATATACTAGCATTTCGCTGTATGATGGTCAAGAACCAGCCTTTACAAAAATAGAGGGGAAAGGACTGCTATTGACTAATCATATTTGCGTTGTATGGTTTGGCGGGCGCAGGGTAAACGCTATTCCCCCTGGTGAAACTGAAGCTGGCATTACATCAGCCCAACCACTCCCACAATGTAGTATTGATACCTTTACCGTTTCTACAAAAGCAGCTGACAATGATATTGGTTTTGCTGTACTTTCACAAAGTTTAAATGAAGAAGACCGAGCTAAATTTGTATCCTTATGGAAACCGTCAAGGGAAGAAGATTTTCCTTCTTCATCTCATATGAAATCAGGAAAAATGCGCAATAGGCGTTTGCTTCCCTATCATTGTGAGAAGTTCCCATGGTTGAGCATAAGCAAACTTTAAGGGATGGAAGGAGTGTTTTGTGTACCATGTGTATTATTTTCAGGTTGTAATGAAGTAGGTGGTAGCAGTAGAGGAAGAGGTCAGCTACCAGGAAAATTGGTTTCAAAACCCCTTGCACAATTTAATGATCTAACAGGCAAAAACGGAGCTTTATCAAGTCATCAGGCCACTGAATACCACCAAGAAAATGTAGTTGCAATGAAACACTTTCAACAAACAGTGATTCAACATGGAACAGATATTAGAGGACACATTAACGAATCTTACAAGCGGGAGATTCAACAAAACAGAGATCGCCTTCGTCCAATTATTGATACAATTCTCACCTGTTCTCGACAAAACATTTCCCTCAGAGGCCACAGAGGTGAACTAGGGACAATTTCTATCAGCGGAGATGAACCAACAGAAAATGACGGAAATTTTAGGGCTTTCTTTGTTTTCGACTTCGTAGTGGGGATTCACTTTTGAAGGACCATATCAAAACTTCCCATGCTAATGCAATCTCTTATCATCCTCGATTCAAAATGAACTTATTTGCGTTGCTGGTGATATGATTAAGGAAAGTGTTGTTGCTAACATCAAAAAAGTACAGTTCTGGTTTATCATAGCTGATAAAACAATGCATCGCGAAATAAGGGAACAACTGGCAATTGTTATAAGATATTTTTACCAGGCGATTCTGGAGTTTGGAGATTGCATGAGGACACGGTAATGGTATTGGACTTTATTTCTGACATCAAATCTAATAATCCTGGTAAAAATAAGCATAATGAAACCAAGTTGAGTGGCAAAGCTATTGGAGAAACGTTGCTAAGAAAAATTTGTGAGCTCGGTTTGTGTCTCTTTGTGTGGGACAAGACTCTAATGGGGGCAGGAGCCATGGCCAGCGAACTTCAGCAACAATAAAAAAGGCAGCTCTATTGGCCTTTTATGTTCATTGCGCCATGCACTGCCTAAATTTGAGTGCTTCCGCTGCAATGAAGGTACCTCCTATTTGAAATGCAGAAAATGTTGTGCGAGAAATTTCATCGACTTTTCGAGCAAGTGCAAAAAAAAAAGGATCTGTTGAAGAGCCTCATAGAAAGTGACTCTGGTATTTCCATGACCAAAAAGCACCTCATTACTTTGTGCGAAACACGTCTTGTGGAACGACACACAGCAGTTGTAAGATTTATGCAACTTTTGAAATATACACTGGATGCCTTATCGGAAATCAAATGCTGGGCATCACCTTGCGACAGAAACAAAGCAGAAAGCCTTAAAAAATCGGTGTGCAAGTCAGAATTTGCAGTTGCTTCAGTTATTTTGAAGAAACTGTCAGGATTGATGCTACCAGTTTCCTGAGTCTTACAAACAGTGGGGAGGGGGAGGGGGAGGGGAGATTTATCCCAAGCCTTATTCTCAGTAAACCGTCTCCAGTCTGTTCTCAAAAAATTGCGTACTGAAGGGGAGTTCCATGACCTGTATCAAAAGGCAGAATCAGTCGCACAAGATGTGATGGAGGTGGAACTGCGAAAACCACGCATTGCAGCTAGAAGCTCATACCGACCAAATGCTCAAACATCGGACAACACCACCAAAGGCTATTACAGAGTCAATTTTTTTCCATCCAGCCATAGACTCCATTATTGGAGACCTTAAGCACAGATTTGGACCACTTCAACAACAGAATATGAAACTTTACTACCTTGTTACAAATTGTATGGAATTCGCCAAACAAGCTGACGGTGAGAGGCAGTGGAATGATTTGACTCCTGCTATTGAGGTGTATGCAAGTTTGATCAGAGATCCTTTCATGATTGTTAAGAGCGAATACATGTTATGGAGGAATAAATGGGAAAATGTTCCTGTCAAGTCCCGACCATCTTCATTCGTCTGTGCCCTGGATCATTGCTCTGAAATGTTTCCTAACATATCACTGTTGCTCCAGTTGCTGGCAACTTTGCCAGTGACTTCTGCACAGGCCGAGAGAGTCTTTTCAAAAATGAAGAGAACCCTTACAGCTATTTGGTCAACAATGACGGAAGCCCGACTGGAGGCACTTATTCTATTACAAGTTCATAGGGCCCATTGCCCAGACGTGGAATCAGTCATCGACAGATTTGCCATAACATCAGCGCGGCGGTTGAATTTCAAATTATGATTTGGTAAGTTTGATTGTTAAATTTCACTTCCAACATTTCGACTCCAAGTAACAAGTAAGTACAATGCCACCTCACTCAACCCCTCATTTTCAATATTCTGGAGTCAAAAACGTTGGCCAGGTGTGCAAGTGTGATCAATGATTTTTTGTTTGCTTTACAAATATCTTCTTTTGACATGTACCACCCCCCTTTCCCCATAAAATCTCTGGAGGCATCAAACCAAACTGCCCCTATATCGCTACGCAATAGAGTTTGAATAAATTGTACATCGGCAAGTATGTGGCGGGGTAGGTGGCACAGCTCCCTCAATTTTTTTGGCAACCAAGAATTCGGGCGAAATGTACAGCAAAATTCTGGTAAAATTGTGAACAATCAAAGAAAAACAGCTTCAAATTTGCAAGTTTTTGGCCTGGGAAGTGCCATTTCCGGCAATCTATAGGCAGCATTTGTTGGAAAAAATTCTCTGAAGGCTACGCGCCAACCCATAGTGGCGCTCCGCTTAGATACTGTCACGGGTCAAACCAAATAAAAAACCTGTCTACGCCAATGCTACCTGACATGCCTGACTACGGGCCCAGCATATTCTGTGTGTTGGGCCTAAATAAGATTATCCTATTCTTGCAAAATTGGGCGGCCAGATTTTCATTCAACTTTGTTACAGTAGACCTACCAGCAAAATATGCAGATGACTATTTGACTTACCTTTTCACGACGTTGTGACCATGACATGTGTCCCTTTTCACTGTCAGACTGTTTTTCTTTGTCACGATTTTAGGAGAAAATGTCCTTGCCATTCTTAAAAAGGAAGCCTACTGCTTGACAAGTGCGTAGATCTGAATTGATTTTGTTTCCATTAACTTGAAATTATGATGTTAGACCTCATTTAATTATTGAACATTTTCCATCCAAAACACGTACGGAATTAAAGAGCTTCCGATTCTTCTCCTTGACCCCCACCACCACAATGGAACCCACGTCGTTACACATTTTCAGTTCATTTATTCTTCCCCTAGATTTTCATTTCAGCTACTGTGACTTCCTCTCCCTCCCACCCCACCCCTCCCATCCCCCAACCCCCCGACAAACCAAAAACACCATGATGCACTGATCCTGGCTACGGTACTGTCAGACCTATCGGTCACGCCTCTGATAATTTAAGGTGTTTAGGCTTACGATCCTGTACTGCCAATGCCTGGCCTTCTAAAAATGTGATGCTTTGGGACGAGCCCAAAAAGTCGAAAAATTTCTGTCCCCCACCCCTACCCCATCCCGCAGAGCCTTATGCACTATACCCATATCGATCCATCGCAGTGCCTTTTTAAAGAAAATAGTGTGGGGAAGAGATTGAGGGGAGGGGGGGGGGGGAAGGTCAATACACAAAAGAGACCTTTCGATCAATTATTGACTTGTTATATCCCTCACCCCACCCCCGGTAAAGTTTGCTTCCTTTTCGGAAATTTTCTTCAATTTTCAAGTATTTTAAAATACAATTTCCAGGATAATTATCGGAAAATTTTTGTTCATTTTGGGAAAATTTTACTCATCTTTATAATTTTTTTGGCCAGTTTTGGGATTTTTTTTTAACTTCTACAAATTTTTCTTTGATTAGGGCCTATTGGAACATTAAAGAAAATCGTGAAGTTTAATTTGTTTGGTTATATATATTAGGACTGGCCAAAGAGGGCCAAAATACCCAAGTGGGGGGCTACTCTGCCGAGTGAGGGACATGCCCAGGGTTGATTTCTAGGTGGGGGAACTAATTGTGCACTAAGGTCAGTGTTACTCGCCTGCTTGGGAAAACTTTTATTGAACAACCGTGTGAAAAACTTCTACACAATTTCATCTTCATGGCTTTAAAGAGAATTAACAAGGTAAGAAAGTTTATTCTTAAGTTGGTGAATATATCAAACTTAAAAGCCTAACGTCATATTTGCAATGAGCTTAAACTTAGGCTAACGTTAAAGCTCCTGGTAGGCCTACTGTGGTAAAACAAAAAACTAGGCCATAAAACAACAAATTTGGGACGTTTTTTGTAATTGATTAAATACTTGGAAGTTTTTGGTAATGTTTTTATTTTCTTTAAGTTTAATCGCTTCATGTTCAGATGTTATAGTAAAATACGTTTCCCACGAGTCTCATAGCTGTAGTAAGCGGACCTAACTATGAGGACTGTTATTTGGGTAAAATCAGAATAAGAATAGAAACGTGTATAAACCGTCATGGGCCTAGTTCCGCGAAAAAATGTAGTTCCAGGAAATAACGCAAAAATTATAGTATAGTCCTAGGGCCTAGAATAGCGGTAAATCGCTATATAGGATTTTTTTTGAACATTTTTGATACTTATTGCTGACCGATTTTCTTCAAACTTTCAGGATTTCTTAAAGAAAAACTGAACAATCTTAAAACGTCACTTTAGTAAACAATCTAAGAAATTTGGGGCAAAAACAAAACGGGGTTTTTATTTCAATCCGATAAAATTTGAAGACAATATTTGAGGCTCCAAGAAGATCATGCTTATATTAGTCATTTAAAAAAAAGTCTTACATTCCTTCACTAATTTTACTGTTCTTTATTTTACCATTACTCCAAAAAAATGTTATACCTTTTCGAGCAAATCTAATTAAAAAAGGATAATAAATCACGAGCTCACAAATTTTGCGTTCTTGTTGGCAATTTTGAACAAAACTAAAAAAAAAACGCTGAGTGAGTGAGTCATTTAGGTAACTGATGAGCGTGTCAATGTACATATTTTATTCACCCACTTTGGTGCAATGACTCACCTTGTCCGTGTTGGGGCGAGTCACACAATTGACAAGTGCATAACATACATGTTTTCCAGACTGGCCCACAAAAATTTAATGTAATTTTATGATAAGAAACTTGGCCCAATTTGATTACAGTGTGCACTGAGTACTGTAATATTTTCTGTCTCACATGTAGTTGAACAATATTGTGTGTGCCTTGTAAATTTCCACCCCAAACTGGGATAAATGATGGCCATTGTAAACAGTTGTGAACAGGCCATAAATATTTTATGTGTGTGTTAAAATCTTTTAACTTTTAAGGAGTGCAGAACTTTCTGATTACAATTTCTTCTCAGTAATTATTAATTTGAGACAAAAAAACTGCAGTAACATTAGGCCTAATAAAATTCCCCATTAAATTTTCATCATAATTTTTAAGTAAATTAAAAGTCATGTTTGTATACTTAGGAAGGATTTAAGGGGGAAAGGGGGGAACTTGCCCCTCCTTTTTTCCAAATTTGTATCTTTTGTTTGGTAATTTGTTGCATCTGAGTATGATTTTGTGGTTTTCCCCCACTTTTGACTCCCATCCCTCCCCCCTTCCCCCTTCCCCCCTTTACACACACACACACTTTTGGTCGGCAAATCGTGCCCATGTTTATATGGGAAAGGTACCAGGTTCGTTGTACCAGCTGCATTGTGTCCTTGAGCAAGACACTTTACTTGCCACAGTCCTCTCAGTCAGCTGTAAAATGAGTACCAGCAGTCCTGGGGAGTTAACCTGTTGCCAATATCTTATGCAAAATCTTGGTATGCAAGTGTAACAGAGGTTAAAAATTATTTGCTATAAACCACCCAATTTCCTGTAAAAAAAAAATCTTAGCGTATCACCTTTAGAAAAGTGACGCAGGTGCACGACTTTTACATATACTTTATTATTCCAAGCCAATTAACTTTGGTGATTTGCAACATTCCAGATCAGGTCAACTAGATATTGAAAACTATCGGAAGCGATCGTTTGTAATTTCAGTTAAAAGTAAAAAGAAATGGAAGTACCGGCGCTGAATGACTGTTCCGAGAGAAAAGTATGGTACAGTACTTCTTTTTCTTAAAAAAAAAAATAATAATCTGGGATTCTCTCAAAACTGATGCGCGCAAAGGTGATAAGCTAATAATTTTCATTATTTCTATTGGACCTTAAGGTAGTAAAGTATATTTTCTTTTGGCTCTAATGATAATTAACAGTACTTTACGTAATTTTCTTGATTACACGTATGGTAAATTTCTTATAATTTGTGAGAAAATTAAACTTTGAAATTTTTGAATTATGTGGGATTATTTTGCAGAATTTTTAAACATTCAGTGCTGATCCTTTGGTGTCTATTTGGGTGTGATGAGCAATAATCACTGAATGAATCTTAAATAAACCTAAACTTCTTTGTACCAGATTAAAATCATACTGGAGAAGTGATTTGAAGATAAACTGTAAGGAGGGGGGGGGGGAGGCGGTGGGACAAGAGTTGGGAGAAGTGGGACAATATCATAGGAGAAATGGGACAACATTAAAACATACACATACTCTTGATAAAATATCAAGCTTATTAATTATATGTTACACCTAACGTCAACAGGTCAAGTACAAAACTGTTGCAATTTATAAAAGATCCTGGATATTACAAAGTGGGGAGAACTGGGATACAAAAGAGAGAATGTCCCAATTCTTTCCAAAAATAGTTTTGGTAATCTTCGGCAGATTTACAGTACATGCTTCAATTTCCTAACAAGTCCTTTCTCATTTGTGGTATGTGATCCATTCTTATTCACATACTTATCCATTTTAGGCTTAACATTTTAGAGAAATGGTTGTGAACAAATAATTTGAACTTTTTTGTGCAGAAAAAAAAATGCATTTTTTTTATCTTCCTGATTTTTGAACTGTGTATGCTTGGGTCCAGTAGTAGAGTGAAGTGATGTGACTTAATAACCACCTGATCAATCACATGACTTCCATTTTATGAAGGGCGTCCCAGTTTACCTGTCCCAATTCTCCTCGGTCTCCACTACAGTTTGTGTCCTGCGTAACATAGTGTTTTGTCTTTCATTGATATTTTAGGAACTGAAAGATATAAAAAGGGATCCTCCAGCTCAGTGTTCAGCTAGACCTATGGGAGATGATTGTAAGTATAAATGAGCAAAGTTTGCCTTTAGAGGATTAATTCTGTGGTCAAGCAAGTTGATCTCATATGAAAGAGAATCTCATGAGATGATCTTAAAGCAAATAAAATGGTGAAAATTCAGAAATCTTATTCCGTTAAGGAGATATTCCAGTCTAAATTTCTGCATCGTTGTGCGTAAACTAGTTGTGACATCACAGCCTCAGATTCCTCAAAGTCTTTATGTAGTTAAAAAAAACATTGGATATGCTTAGAAAGTAGTAGCAGAATCAAGTAGGGGTAATTATAATTTACCACTTAAAAAGAGTTTGTGGGAAAATAATTCCAGTAGTGAAAAAATCAAATAAAGACTTATTACACCAGCCTGATTATTTTTACACAGGGAAGACAACTTTTAACTTGAATATTTCCTTAAGAGAATAAGATATTGGAGTAAATTCTCCACCAGTTTGTTTCTTTTGAGTTCCTCTTTCATATAAGATGAACTTGCTGGACCACTCAACTAATCCTTTAGAATTTTATTCTTGATATGTCTGCTGTGTAGGCCCTTTTACTGTAATGGTGTTAGATGCATTTAAATGTTTGTGACAATGTTTTGAAAATAGGTGAATAAAATCTTAATCTTAGTGAGTATTTATAAAGCGGCACTACTATCAGAAATAACAATAAACATTGATGTGCACATAGATTTTTTTTAAACTTAATAATCTTTACCACATAAATGAAATACGTGGATACAGAACACAGAATGATAGCCTAGTAAGCAATTATCCTGTTTGGCTCATGAATGGTCCTTATCAATATCAGCCAGAATAGTTTCATTCTGAGGTATAATTATAGCTAAAATCCAAGAGCTTCTTCACTATGGGATCGGGCCTTAAGGAGGTCCCTGGGCTCTACGCCGAAAAGACGCAGTACTTTGTGCGCGCATTAATGTGCCCCTCAACAAGTCTAGCACCCTGCCTCTTTTTAAATCAAGCTAGGGGTCTGGATACACAAAAAGGTATAAAAACAGACAAAGGTAGAGGCATGAAATTAAAAACTACTGTATAACACAAATCAAATAAATAAGTTTTTAAACCTTTTATGAACAAACTTATAGTGGTGTATATTGTGTTTCTGAGACAAAAAGTAATTGCTTCAAAAAATAATAATGTTTAAACCACCTGCTCAATTCCCAAAACCTCCAACCCCCCCAAATCATCTCCCCAACCCCTGGTTCTCTGATGATTGCAAAACCGCCATCAAGAACAAGAAAAGAGCCTCAGGAACTTCAAAGCTAACCCAACCACCCATAACCTCAACCTCTTTTACATCAGCCGTGCCAAGGACAGACGCACTATCAAGGACAGTAAAACCAACACTTGGAACAACTTCATCTCTTCTCTCACCACCAACACCCCCACTAAGAAGATTTGGAAAATGGTTAATAGCTTCCACGGCAGAGTGGGCAAATCTCCCATCTCTCTTGGAATGGTGACCTTACCGCGAAAAAGGGCATCGCTAACCACCTCGCCGCCTCTTTTAGCAACATCTCATCCTCGACCAACTACTCTAATGCCTTCAAAACCAAAAAAGCTTGCGATGAAGCCTGAAGAATCACTTTCCACTCCGACAACTCCGAAAACTACAACACCCCTCTCACCCTTTCTGAATTAAACCAAGCCATCAACGGCGCTGGCTGCACCTCCAAGGGCCCAGATAACATCCCCTACCTGTTCCTGAAACACCTCCCCATCAAGGCCACCACTACCCTACTCACTATCTTCAACCACATTTGGTCCTCACGCTCCTTTCCCCTATCTGGAGGACAGCTATTGTCATCCTTGTCCTTAAACCAGAAAAGGACGGTACCGAACCCTCCAGCTACCGCCCCCTCCAGCTACCGCCCCATCGTCCTCACATACTGTCTCTGTAAAATTATGGAAAGGATCATTAATCAGAGACTAAACTGGTTTCTTGAGACCAACAGAATCCTTTCCCCTAATCAAAGCGGCTTCCGAAAACGTCGCAATACCCTAGATCAGTTAATTACGCTTGACACCGCTATCCGGGAATCCAAAAAGGAACACCTCATTGCCATATTTTTTGACCTCTAGAAAGTTTTTGACATTACTTGGAAACACGGCATTACCCGCAAACTTCACACCATCGGCCTCAGAGGCCATCTTTCCATCTGTATCCAAAACTTCCTCTCACGCAGGTAGTTCCAAGTTCGTATTGGCCACACCCTTTCCAACCCGTACCCCCAAGGAGAGGGTGTCCCCCAAGGCAGCATCCTCTCTCCCACTCTTTTCATCCTGAGCAATAATGACATCGCGGATAACCCTGGCCCCAACATCAAACGTACCTTATACGAGGATGACTTCACAATCTTCTACTAATTCCCTAGCTTTCCTATTGTTGGAAGTAGGCTCCAAATCAGCCTCAACCAGCTGCAAGACTGGAGCAACAATAACGGTGTTAAATTCTCCAAAGACAAGACAGTCTGCATGCACTTTTGTCATTCCAACAACCTCCACCCCAACCCGAACTTTGTGTTCAATGGCAATCGCATCCCTAAAGTTGAACATACAAAGTTTTAGGTCTAGCTCTAGACCCCAAGCTCACCTACAAGCAACACATCACCAACCTGAAACTAAAATGCAACAGCTCTCCCAACTCCTCCGACTTCTCTCCAACACCACTTCGGGTGCGACCCGCTATGCTTTCCTCAAAGTTTTCAGGCTCACCATTCGTGCCAAGCTTAACTACGGCAATATTGTCTACTGTGTCGCCCACAAATCATACCTCAACCACACCAACACCATCCAAAATGAAGCCCTAAGGCTTTGCCTAGGTGCCTACAGGACCTCCCCAATCCCCAGCCTTTATGTTAAAGCCAACGAACCCCCCTTTCTATTTAAATGTAGAAAGCTTAGCCTTTCCTATGCTTTTAAAGTCCTCACCAGCACCCACAACCCTGTTTACAACCTCATTAAGTACCCCAATTTCTCCATTCTCTTTGATAGGACTAAAACCCCATCCCCTCCCTTCAGCTTAAGCATTAAATCAGACCTCTTCCATCTCGGCATCAACCCCGCCACTCTCGGCGCCTTCTCCTGGCCCTCTTCTCCTCCTTGGGCCACCCCCTTCCTTCTGTGCACCTGGGCCTCTCCACTCATCACAAAACTCAAACCCACCCTAACCTCTTCATCAATCTACACAACCAAATCGAAGACCAACTCTCAAACTACACCTCCATCTATACTGATGGCTCCAAGGAAGGCAACAAGACAGCTGCTGCTGCCGTCATCCAAGACATCACCCTCAGTAGCAGACTTCCGGACCTACTCATCTATCTTTTCATCCGACACTAAGGACATTCTCCTTGCCCTTAGCTTTATTGAGTACTCTCCGCTCAGCCACTTTTACTAACTCAAAGGCTGTTCTTACTTCTTTACTCAACCTTAAATGGGAAAACCTTACATGCCACCTCCTCCTCCGGAAATTTCTTTCTCCCACCCTCTGCAGGAAAACTGTTCTTTTCTTCTGGATACTCAGCCATGTTGGCATCCCTGGCAATGACAGGGCTAATGCAGCGGCTAAGCTTGCCCTCAACTTCCTCCTTACCCCTGTTCCCAAAATTCTCTCTGACATCAACCCGCTTCCCTTGTTCGTGACCGCTGGCAAACCTCATGGAACTCATGGAAAATTGATAACAAACCCCATGTCATCCAGCCCACAATTCCGACCAAATCCACCATTAACAACCTCTCTCGTATCAACAACGTTCATATTACCCGTCTTAGAATTGGTCACACCCACCTCACTCACTCCCACCTCCTTATTGGCTCCCCCAACCCCTCTGCAAGAATTGCCACTGCACCCTCACAATCCATCACGTTCTCCTTGCTTGCCCACTTTACAACCTTTCCAGAGCTTCCCTCGCTCCCCAAAACTTAATTGCTGAGTTCTTCCAGAAAAATCCTTCGAATAAAAATATCTCCTTCCTTCAACATGCTTCCCTCTACAACCATATTTAATTCCCCCCTTCCACCTCCTCTCTACTTTGTTTTTGTTTCAACTATGCACCTCCCCTCTTGATTACAGCTTTCTGACCTTTTGTTCTTGAATTTGTCCTATTCTCCCCCTGTTTCCTTTCGTTCCTTCCTCTAAGATAATCTGACCTCTCAGGCACAATTTGACCCTCGTTGTCGTGGTGCCGTTAAGCCCTCATCAAACAAACAAACAATATAGAAAATGCTACATGTCCCATAGACATTCGTGATGATTTAGCTGTTGCATTGAAACGTTGTCCTAATTGGGGGTATCCCTGTCTAATGATGTTGTCCTAATTAAGGGTATGCCTGTCTAATTATATTGTCCTAATTGGGGGTATACCTGTCTAATAATGCGTGCAACACCTAACCCCCAACTAATTGGAAAAACCCACAAAAGTAATGTCGACTTACATGAATGCATGCCTAACAATCATTTAGGTTAGTTGAATCACTTATGCAAGAATCGCGTTGCGGAGCTTGGAAGCTATATCCTATAATTCAATGCGCGAGTAAGCAAGTATTGCAAATTGGAAGAGCGGGGAGGGAAATGGGGGGGGGGAAGGAATATGATCACCCGACCAATTTGCTTTTAATGATCGAGTGTTTAAGACATTTTTTATGCGGCCCTAGGATCGTAATGTTTCTGAAATAGATATTGATTCATGATTTATGATATTGTCATTTTATGGTTAAATCCTAGTATAGCAGTACAACTTCGGCAAAATGTGTTTTTAATGCAAGTTATTTCTGTTATTCAAATAATTGAAAATTTGAAGATTTTTTGATGATTTGAATAATTTACTTCAAATAATTAAAAATAAAAATACCCAAATACAATTTGTACTCCAAGAATGAAAAAAGGAATGAAAATAATAATCTGAGAAACTCATAGTAAACTTACAATACTTTAAACTCTATAAAACACTTTAGTGCTGTAGAAGGAATTTGTCGATGATAGTTTGTATTGTTATTATTTTTCTTTATATTTTGTAAAGGTGGCCTGCTTGCTCAAGCTCTTGCTTTTTCAGGCTTCCTCCACTTACTCTTTATTATGTAGATATTTTGTATATTGTTACAGAATGTGAAAAATAAATGAAAATTTCTGCTTTATTGTCTTACTATAACTTTACCTCTCTTCATCGTTCTTCTCACAGTGTATGATCACTGGCAAGCCACAATCTCTGGACCGGTATGTATTATTCTTAAACTAAAAGGATAAGTTCAGTGGTCAAGCAAATAAGTTTGCAAGCAATAATCTTACATTAGTTGGGAATTCTTGGTTTGACCACCCTTGACTTGATTAGAGTACGTCACGATAGAATTCAGATTTTTTGACCGGATTTGCACTCATTGAAGTGTTCACTACTAGTACACATGTTTTGGGGTAAAGGGAAGGTCCTGAAGTATAATTAGCAAGTGTTTGAAAAAGAAAGAAAAAAAAGATTTTTGACGATTTTTCCCAAAATTTTCATTTTTAAAGCGAGTTTACTCAAAAATTCTCAATATAACCCTTCTCAAAAGTGTATACTTTATTAATAGAAATAGAATAGCTCTTTCAAATTATACCACGATCAGTGCTGTAGGCCTTTGGTAAGGTCCAGTTTTTATTGTTTAAAAATAGCACTTCCACATCGACAATAATATTGTTGATCCGGCGTTCAAGGATTAAAAAAAATTCTCAGAAAAACAAACTATTTTTAATTGATTTTATTACTACATTTCATAAGCTGCTATCAAGAAAGTGATGGCGTAACATAACCACTCCTTCTTTTACAAACTTTCAACAATTCTCTTTCATATTCACGGGAATATTCCTATTTGGTCATCCGGGCATTTTCAACATCCGGGACTCTTTGTCACCATTGTCGGTGAACTTAAACGTGCATCGATTTGGGCACAAGTGAATACCACGCTTTAGCCTGCGTACACACGATACGTATATTTGAAAGTTTAAAATGATCTTCTCTACGATATTTCCTCCAAATTTGCAACAAGATAACATTTTTAGCATGCTGCAAGCCTGATGTAAGCGTGCTGCAAACTAGTTTTTGGAGCAAACTAGCTCATCTGCAAGCTTACACAAGCTAGCAAAACTTTCTGCAAGCTTGCGCAAGCTAACAAATATCTTATGTTAGCTTGCGCAAGCTAATGTTACCTTGTTCCAAATACTAGCTTGCAGCACGCTTGCTACACGCTTACAGCACGCTTGCAGTAAGCTTGTAGCACGCTTGCACAAGCTTGCAGCACACTTACACAAGCTTGCAGCATGCTTGCGCAAGCTTAAAATGTTAACTTGTCGCAAGAGTGCTGCAAGATAATATTCCTGTTAGGGTACTGTGAGATTTAGTCTGACTTCAGCCATTTCTACACAAATGAGACAGAACTTCAAACTTGAATATCTCCCTTTAATAACAGAATAAGATATTTTAGTGATTTCTTCCCCAATTTGTTTCTCTTGACGTCCTCTTTCATAACTAATACTTTAATGCTCTTTCTTCAAGAATAAACAAAATAATTATTTTTTCTGCAGTATTGTGAAGATACAGAGTGCAACGACCCTACCAAGAAACTTCCCAATAAGTGGCTATCCTCTGGGACCAGGCGGAAACGTCTTGGAAGGTTTTTGCTGACTCCATGCCCAAAATCCAAGCAATAATGTTGTGAAGGAAACCAAGACAAGAGAGCTTGTGGTGACTGGACCAACAGATGAATCAATTAGATTTATCATCATTAGGTTATGATCTTTGTAATTCAAGATCTGGAAGAAACAAATGTTTGATTGATTAATTGATTGATTGATTAAATATATTTTTTCACTGTAAGGTCAAATTTGAAGAAGAAACAAACATTATGCTAAATAGTAAGAAAATAAGAGGTTTGGTTTGGTTTGTTGATGTTTAACGGCACCGTGACAGTCCAAGGAGCTTTTACACAAGCTCCTTGGACAGTCAGAGTCAAATGTGCCATGTTGATAAATAATGGTGTAAGAGTTGGGATAGTGAGGAGATGGAAGGTTTCTAAGAAAAATTAAGGGGAAAAGCTGAATGTGGGAGAAAACTTTAGGTAAAAAGAAAAGGTGTGTAAGGTTAGGTGTAGAAAGGGAGTAGGGGAGGAGATTATATGTGGTGGAAGGGGTTCTTATTGCGGAGGAAGCTGATGATGTTTGAGGAATGAATATTATTGAATAGGTTTCAGATTGAGGAGAGTGAGGAGAGAAGAAATCTGGAGTTCTGGATAGGGGACAGGTTAAGAAAATATGCTTGATGCAGAGATTGATGTTGCAAATGGGGCAGAGAGGGGCAGGGAGCCGGATGAGAGATGGGACTGAGTAAGAGAGAGGTGGCAGAACAAAACAAAAAGAAGTGATATGCAAGATTAATTGCACAAGGAAATAAAATGATCTGAATGATGAAAAGGAAAGCAAAAAAGTTGAGTCCAACTGGAGGAAAAACGTATTTCCATGTAAGTGAGGAAAAACTGATTTCCATGTAAGCGAGGAAGAGCTGTCCATATAAGCCAAATACCATCCATTAGCTATATATGATGGAAAGTTCTTCATTTTCTGCAAATCTGATAATTTCTGCTTTCTTTTATTTCTCCTTAAAACTGTATGAATCTAAGTTGAAAATATATATCGTGGAAACATACATATGATGATTGGTATCTAAGTCATATACACATAGTGTATATTAAAAGAGACATTAAATCTAGCTTTTTCTTCATTGAATATGATAGAAATAATAATAATAAGTCTTCTAAAGAAACTTTACATCATGCAAAACAATATAGTGTATATTTTCCAATTTGATAAAACATTAATTCTGTCAATGTAAACTTACATGGGAGCAGCCATTTTGTTCATATGCCCTCTTATAAATGATTACACCCAGTACAGATTAGAATATTAAAGTATTTGTTTATAATCTATTTCAAATTTTCTAACTTCTAAGAAATATTTTTTACTTTGCATGTCTAAGAGTTGTCATTTGTATATGATATATTAATGATTCAGGCCCTTAGAACTTTAGGTCAAAGCATGTTTGGAAAGAAAATTTCGAAGAGAATTCTGAAGAAATACATAATGAGTGGTAGGTGCACATAGGGCAAATTATGTCATCATTGGCATGATTTCAACACAAACTTAGACAAAATGGCAGCGTGCATCTTACAACTTCAAACTTGAATAGGTTGAGAATGGAATAAGATTTTATGATGGGATTTTGGGTAGTTGGTTTATTTGTTTAATTCTCTGTCATACTGTATATCAAGCTAGAATAATTGATTTTATGTCTCCTTGAAGTACTGCAAGCCATGAATGGAGTGGATCATGTAGAAAGTTGCTTTCTCTCTAAGAAATGTTTGTCCCCCCTTTCATCTCCCCCAAAAAAAAGAAGATAGATAATAATAATAATAAATAAAAAATAAATAAATAAAAAAATATTAAAAGTAATAATTAATTATTAGAAATAATAATAATATTGATAATGATAATGAAATCCAATATATTAAAGGAAAATTCCAATGATATTTCAGTTTTATGTATTTATTTGATAAAGAAAATTTTGAGAAACAGATGGGCAAAAAAGCATGTCGATATCTCATTCCTAGAAGAAATTATTGAACTTTTAAAGATTTTTCTTGCCGGCATTAAAATGACTTTTGCACTAAGTATAAGTCATCATTGTGATGTCATCACAGCACTTTCTGTACTAATCTTTATGTATTTTTTTGAAAATCAATCGACAATTTTTCATAATTTAAAAATAAGTTACAAGAACAGAAAACTTTATTGTAAAGTTTATTGTACACTATTCTTAAAAATATTTATTTAAAGAAATAAAGGTTCCCAACAATTTATGAAATATAAAATCAATTTTCAAAGAAATAGATAAAGAATAGTACAGAAGTGCTGTGATGACATCACAATGATGACTTGGACTCAGACCAGCAATCTCTTTTACGCAGACAAGACAAATCTTTAAAACATAATAACTTCTTGTAGGAATAAGATATATACTTAGTTTTTTCACCAATCTGTTTCTTTTTTTGTGCTCTATCACATATATGAAACTGAAATTTCCTAAAAATATTCCTTTAAGTTTGGGTATGTTTGCCTAAAAAGTACAATCTTAAATGCATTCAATTTCTGTCACGTACACCGCTCATTTAGCCTTGAAAATATACAAACACCTACCATATAATTCTAAATGCAAACAGCCAACCATTCATGTGATTGTTATTTACAATTTGACAATAATTTGAAACTTATTTGCACAATATAATATTGTCCTTACAATACAAAGGATTTTTCTTGCACGTTTAATTATATTAAATTGATAAAGAAATGCATGCATTTGCATGCACTGTACTGTGGTGCACAGGAATAAGGCTGTAAGGGGTCCCTGGATAAATCCAATGGGAAATCATTGATCATTGTTTTATCATATCTGACACAAACTGTTTTAACTTGTTGTCACTTCAACTGGCATTCGTTAACTGAAATTCATGATTGCACTTGCATACATGTCCCAACACAACTGCTAGATACAGTAAATGGTATATGAATAGATACAAAAAATTTCACTTTTATATCATGATAAGAAAACCAATTGTGAGTAGTGGTGGGATATGTAAATAGAGATCAATACACACACACACACCCACACACACACACACACACATTTCTAAGCAATGGCAATATCATAGTGCAAAAAGATGGTGGGGAATGGGTGAGGGAGGGGGGGGGGGTCAAAACATTTGACACAATTTTTAAAGTCTCCAAAAGGCCTTAATATGGAGGAAGTTTTTATTACTTTCTTTAATGAGCATCAACAGTGGAAACTTTGCTTTCTCCACACTGAAGATTTACATTCAGAATTTTCGAAAGCCTAGCAATTTTGTTCATATCTGTAATTTTAATGCATTCATCTATACAAATTTTGGAAAGAAAAGTACGACTTGTTTGGTCAAACTGCTTAAGTAAACTAGTGAGCTCTATCACTATAATTTCAATGCATTTCTTTATCAATTTAAGAGAAATGTATGCCAATTTTTGTTTAAAATAGCTACGTAAAGCTCCATAAGCCGAAGATATTTGGCGTTCAGGCCTATACTGTACTTTCCTAATGATAAATTCTACTGGGTAAGAAATAGATTTAAAAGGAACTTTCCTTTCAAATTCTGGGCATACTCCACAAAATATCCTTTAACCCCCTTCCATTGAGGAACTGATTTTCTAAGCAGCACTTCCCAAATCCCTCTCCCCCCATCCCCTCTCCTCCCTGGATTCACCACCAAGTTCAATTTCAATACCCACCAAAGGTTGGGGGTTTTTCAAGAAGAAAAAAAACGCCAATTGTGTGACTCACCCACACAAGGTGAGTCCTTGCACCAAAGTAGGTGGACAAAACATGTTGACATAACCTGCAGTCACTTAGGTGAGATTTTGTGTAAAATGATTTAACACAAATCAATCACCTACGCAAAGTCAATGGGTATGAAGTAAATTGACCTACTCCAGAGTCACTCTGGTGACTGACATAATTGGTACAATGACACACATATGAGTCACTATGATTTACCTCTGACTGACATTGCCAGGGGTCAGTGGGGGTAATACAGTTCTGACAAGTACATTACACAAATTGTACACTCATGTGTCATGACCCCCAGGTCCTTTGTGATTGTGATCTTGGCGTAACATAATTTTCTGGCCTAGGCCTGCCGCCTACATTACTTCGTGTGAGATCTATTCACTCACTTTAAACAAATTCATAGACCAGTATGTGGACCACTTGAACGAAATGACCAGTTCCAAGGAAAACGATCTCAAAAATTCCGTGTTCATACAAAAATTACCAATACCACCGAAAATTTGTCAAATCAATTGCTTTCCCCCTATAACAAGCAAAGCATCGATATTGTTTCATTGAACTCTTTAAGAAATTGTAATGCCGCGGCTTTTTGTGAGGGTGACTTTTCTAGCCATAATGCCATGTTGTCTTTTCTCATAACTACTGTACTCAGAAACTTGTACATGTTCAAATATATGTTCTTTGCCAATAGTTTTTCTTATATATATATATATATGTACATTTGCAGCTGGTTGCAGCGTGTTCATTACGTGCACGGCGCGTGATCACCCGGGAAAATGTTTGTTACTTTGGTTAGATAAAGCATGACAGCGCCCTGCTCCAGGTATTTTACCAGACAGTTACAATCTAACATTTTCCTGGTTAAAGCAACCAGGAAAACGTCACTCATCGAGCAACCAGGAACATCTACCATTGTCTTTTAAGAGTATGCTATGCACAGGGCCACTAAAATATAGCATATATGTAACAGTGATGTAAATAAGGGGTAGGGGGCAGGGGACAGCCGCCCTCGGAGCCTATAAGGAAACCCCTAAAAATAATTGGCCTACCATTATACCTATTCCCGCCCCCTCCCCCCACTCGAGCCGGCCCGTAGGGCCCTAGGCTACGCAACTGATATGCAATGTATTCAAAATTGGTGCCAGTGATAAATGAGTAAGTCCAGGGCGATATAGGCTGAGGTCATCAACTCTTGGTAATACTATAACTGTAACACTAGTTTATGCTATTTTCAACATAGATATAGGCCTTAACCAGTTTTGAATTCATAAACATGCGTTATACGGTATATGCAGATATATCCACACATTTAGTGCGAATTTTTCCCCTGTTTACTCCTGATCACTTATATTTATTTACTCAGGTCATATTTAGATAAACATATACCTCGTAAATTCATGCATACTGACATCAGGTCAGCGTGACTTGCAAATTGTTAAATGTCAATTGTGTTCTTGGTATGCCCATGTACGTATGCATGCAATTGTATGTACAGTATTCAAATCAAATTCTGCATGGTATGCCTATATTTGACGAACAACTAACATACGACATTTTGTATAGGAGATAGGCATATAGTGTGCACACCATAAATTTCCAAAATGCCGACATATAAGCTAGTATTTTTTGACGTGCAAGCAAGGGCAGAGGTCAGCCGCTATTTATTCGCACTAGCTAAAGTTGAATACGAAGACAAACGTGTTACATCTGAAGAATGGCCAGAAATAAAAAAGAGTACGTATATAAATTCTCACTAATATCCTGTGTGTACAAAGACTAATCACTTTAAAGCCATGTGCTTAGTGTACATGATACGGTAAAACAGTGCACACTCGTGTGTGGCGTAACTGTGGTGTGTGAGCATACATAAGTCTATTGTATGTGAGTGCCTTTAGCTGTTATTTAGATGGCTGCTATACATGGTATATGATTTGGGGATATCTTGCAATGTACTTACATATTAGAAGAGCACGCATATTTTCATATCCATGTTCCAAAATTTCAAATGAAGGAACGTCTTGGGATTACAAGTCACAAAAAACCTTCAGTTGTTCTACACATGTAGATTCGGCTTTGAGGATACGCCATTGTTGTTATCAATGAGACTAGATAGTAGTCAGTAGTAGGCAAGTGACAATTAAAAACCTTCAGCACCCCAACGGAAGTGTCGTTACATCTTGTTTTGAGCTCATTAGCAGGCTCATCTTAAAAAACAATCATCACATGCGCTTTGGTTTTATTCAATGGTCCGATGGTGTGTATTGGTTTTTGTATGTTTAATTTCTTGCATAAAGCCTATTCATAGTTGGGCGGACTCAGTGGCGTAACTAGAAGGGTGGGGAGGAGAAGGAAGGAGGGGAGAAGGAAGGGGGAGGGGGAATGAAGTCCTAAATTTTCCGACAGACTGCATGGAAACATCAAATGGGTAGTTTTCTTATGATAATCGGTACCATGATTCTAAAGTTTTGGAGAAGGGCGAGGATCTAAATTTCCGACACACTGATATCATTAAATGACAAATTTCTAAAAGGAATTTGAAGGCCTTTTCACCCCAGATATTTCAAAGCCCTAAATAACATTTAAGATCTCTTAAAGAATCAATTTAAATTGGACGGAAATAATTATATATGTCGCATTACTGTGACACTATTTGTTTTGTTTCGGACCTGCTATTTTGTTTTGGACCTGCACGTCTCCGTTTGACCACCTCGCAATAATGCACAGTAGCGTCCAACACACTACAGTACACGTCTGCCTTAAATCTTTTCTTCAAATCGGTTATTGTCATCATTCCCTAATTTTATTTAGCTCAATTACGAAATTCCGGAATGTTTGTCTTTGTTTTATCTGCAATCTAACACACAGTTAAAATGATTGGCTTCCAAATGCTATGATCCACAGGTCCTACCAGAGAGCGTGACGTCATTTGCCCTGTACTACGAAGGCCGAGAGACGAAATTTCTGTACAAGAATCGTGATGCGTTTATAGACGCCATACTTATTCCAGCTTGGTCAACTATGCGACCAGTGGACAGTGCATGCGTAACGAGCCAAGTGACTGAGTGATAGAGTACCGGCTGGGCCGGGTGGAGAAAACGACAAGAAACAATAGAGAGCGAGTTTTTCAAATGTTTTTCATTCCACTGAAAATTGTTTTTAACATTTGCGTTTATATTAAATCGCGTTGTGCAGACATGAAAATCAGCCAAGTTTCTTTTAAAAGATTTGTTTTGTTCATCTTAGCTTAGGCCTACACTGACTATCAATTTTGTCTGGTAGAGTTAAGTAGATTTACCCTACAACCTTTAACTGCCTAGTGCCACCCTGTTTCTGTCTAAAACTTGAATTATTTGTATGTTTAAACAAGGAGTTTAAAAGTAACTTGAAAAATAATTAAATAAGAAAAAGAAACATTAGCATTAAGACCCACTGCACTTACTATACTGTACGTTCATCAGTTTCACTTCACAAAGTTTGCCGATTTTAGGTAAAGGAAACACCACAATTTAGTTTACTTCATAAATCATTTGCGAAGTAATTACTGAGAGAGAGTGCATACTTATTTATAAATTTGCTATTCAGAATTTATTACCTTAGCATGGAATGACAAGTTATTACAATTTAAGTTTTTAATGTCATGGTTATATGCAAGTTACTATCAGGCACCCTGTAAATACAACTCACAGCAATGTTTTCTTTTTCATAGTAGAAAATTATTATTAATGCATATTTCACTTGTTTAAGTTTTGTTTAACTATCATTATGATATAGCCAATGACTTTTATTAAACCTAGTTGTCTTAGAAAAGTATAAATACATTGCTTTAAAGTTAAACCTGTTCATGGGTTGCAATTAAGCCAACTCTTAAAATAAAATAAATATTTTCAGTGTTTTACATTAAACATTAACAGCTATTTTATAGTTCTTTTCAAAAAAATGTTCAAGAACAAATATTAAAAGTATTTAACACATTGAAAGATGAACAGCACTTAAATCATAGAGCCTTGAATTAATATTGCACATTTCATCAGGCTGACAAGAAGTTAATTCAGTGAATACAATCATTTGAGTAACTTTAAGTTTAACTTTTTAATAGAAAACTGAATAAGATAATAGTTAATTTATACAGGGAGTTGCCAGTAGAAAATGGCAACTCCCTGATTTATATCTTTATGATATATTGAAGATTATGAAGAAATAAGTGTAACTTTGTTTCCATATGGTTCCAAACTTTACCGTTCAAGATGCCAAATGAGTGTTAATGGTGACAGAAAGATTTTTGCTAACAAGCATATATATAGACTTTGATACTGATCCTTTTTTTCGATATTATCATGACATCAACCTTGGCCTAGATGTTTCTTAATTGATTCTATTTTTAATAGTAGGCCTATAATATCTGCTTGATATTGTAGTTCGACTTCAAATTGATTGATTCAATAAGACAGCCCCAATGCAAATCAGCTGTTAAGCTTAGCGTATACATAATGCTATACACGTTTTAATTTCACTTACAATGTCACAAATATTTGTATACCTTTAAATATATCAGCCCGTTATATCAGCCCACTGCCGTAGCCAGAGGGGGGCCACGGCCCCCCCCCCCAATCCCATATTAAAACAAATTAAATTACACCTATATGCCTATGTATCGTACAGATGCGCATACATGAAATGAGAAAATTGTGAACAATCAAAGAAATACAGCCTCAAATTTGCAAGTTTTTGGCCTAGGAAGTGCCATTTCCGGCAATCTATAGGCAGCATTTAAAGGAAAAATTTCTATGAACGCTACGCGCCAACCCATGGTGGCGCTCCGCTTAGATACTGTCACGGGTTAAAAATCATACCAATGAGTAGCCCCCCCCCCTCCCCAAACAAAAAACCCGCCTACGCCAATATATCAGCCCGTTATTTTTCAAAATTTCTGCATTTAAACAACCTGTAAAATCTTAAGGTTTATCTTTGCTAATTTACATTGTTCCATACTGGATGATCACTTGTAATGTTGTGTACAATATTCAAACTCAATCCAACGAGTCATACAGTACATAGGCGTACAATATGTGATATAGAGGCTGCCAATAGGTGTGTGTTTGCATTGGCATTTTTATTGGGAATAAAGCAAGTTGTATTAAAGAATACATCCAGTAGACATTTGAAGTAGATAAGAGTGTCATGGAGTCTCTCCCTATATTTCTTTAAGATCATTATAAAAGGACATAAAGTGTACTTGTGTGTCCTACTTAGCATCATCTTATGATTACCTGGGAAACCTTTTACAACTGATGTGCAATTTACTCTGGGTAAGTGCTGATGGACATGGGATAATGGATTTATAAACTATTTTCCCTGTCATAATGACATCATATTTTCTTGTTTTGTTTATTAAAAGCTGGTTAGTAAAGCCCTTTCCCATAACCTGGAATCGGTGTTTCTCATGTATTTCTTTAAAACAGAGACAGAGAGTATTACCATTATTAACCATCTGGGTTATGTCATCTTATTATATCCCTTCCATTTGAATTCGGACATTGTGACAGTCTGCTCAAGTGGTTAAGACATCAAGAATTCTTTGATTTGTCTTGCTAGGATAACTCATAGTCGTTTAATAAGCATCGGGGGGGGGGGGGGAGGGGAGGGGGAGGGGAGGGGGGTTGAACACACAATTACAATAACGGGGTCGTCGCCTGCGTATTCGGTTATGATAGTACAAATGCTATCACGAAACGCTTAATACGACCCGGACGAGAACACAGGTACGACGTACGGACAGACATAACATCGACAACCAAGTCAATGTCCACGGCCTTTGATAACCAGTTGTGGTGCACTGGCGTCAATCAAAGTTGTGCTTATATGCAGACTTTTGCCCTCCACCCAATCTTGCTGATTTGGCAGTTTCTGACTTCTGACCAATGAGAAGACTTTTAACTCTTTTTGCATTAATCAATATGAAATAGGGTCATGTAACTAGGATTGTGATTGGTCAATTATCAGGCGTGGTCAGATGGTCCTAGCAAGATGTTTGGTGCATCCAACAAAAACAGTTGGTGGAGAATATTTCTGGGAGAGCATGGGTGGGATTTTTGCTGATAACTCTCGGAAAATCATGATATGTTAATATATACCTTGTGAGCTTATTCGTGTATTTGTAATCCTCGGGATGTTTGGAGTTCTGAAATGTATCATGGACATGAGCAATACTTTTGTGAACTTTGTATTTGTAAAAATGAAGTCTGCCTATTGTTGACAAGAGTGACACATTTTTCAGGTTTAAAAAGGTGTCAGGTAGACATCTGAGGTAGATGAACATAAGAGTAGCAAAAATTTGTCAGGTTAACAATGTAATGTAAGGCGTACATCTTAAGTATATATATATATATATATATATATATATATATATATATATATATATATATAT
Source organism: Chiridota heheva (assembly GCA_020152595.1). Classification (NCBI taxonomy): domain Eukaryota; kingdom Metazoa; phylum Echinodermata; class Holothuroidea; order Apodida; family Chiridotidae; genus Chiridota; species Chiridota heheva. The sequence goes on from JAIGNY010003849.1 coordinate 85,970, forward strand.
ATATATATAGTTATATATATTATATATAAATATATATATATATATATATATATATATATATATATATATATAGTTATATATATATATTATATAGTTATATATATAGTTATATAGTTATATATATAGTTGTATACATATAGCTATATATAATATATATATATATATATATATATATATATATATATATATATATATATATATATATATATATATATATATATATATATATATATATATATATATATATTATATATATATATATATATATATATATATATATATATATATTTATACATATATACATATATACATACATACATATACATATATATATATATATATATATATATATATATATATATATATATATATATATATATATATATATATATATATATATATATATATATATATATATTTAATAGTGACAAATAGTTGTCAGATTTGACCACCATATTTTAGTATATCAGTATGTGAAAAAGAATATACTGGGCATAATTCAATTTGTATGTCCTTACCTCATTAGCAGCTTTAAGGCATATGGCTGTGTATAGGCAACAATAACTAAATTATCTAAAATATAACCATCATAGTAGCAAAACATTTCATCAAATTTGATTAAACATTTGTTAAATTTTAGGCCTCAATTTGCATACTTTATGCAAATTTTGTGATAAAGACCTACTACAGGCTAGGACGACCTTGACGTTTCTGTAGTAAATCCTTCGTTACTTTTATGTCTTTCATAATTCATTGAAGTAGAGCTTAAAATTTTGACCTCATGAAAATTTGAGTAGGATATTTTAGTGCTAAGAACTTAGAGTACTAACTTAGGACATGCAGTGCAGTGATTATCAAGAGATGAAGCCTATTTTGGCGAAAGAAAGTGGGATAAATAATACTAGGTCAAATATATTTGCTCCCTGCTCTGATTGAAATGTGAACAGCTTAAAGATTTAGCAAACAGTCGTAGGATACGAGGTAAAAAATCATAAAGCAAAATAAAATTCATAAAGCAAAACGAAAATGGTTTAGGCCTTGCTGCATTAACTTCGGGGCCCATTATCCGACTATGCTACTCGTACAGTCATAGGCCTAACGTTAGTACTAACGTTAGTTGCGTTAGGCATAGGGCCTTGTTGCATAACTTAATTTCATGGACAGACGTATCCAGATAGGCCTACAGCTAAGGTTAAAAACCTTCATTTAACCATTTAATCAATAATTATAGAAAAATAACCGACGTCAATGAGGTTTCACCGTGACTGATGACTGATTCGGAATGGTTTGCCTGAGTGGGTAGCAAGTTAGTTCCAATTCTGTCCACAATTTCAAGGTCAACATTTATGTTCTTTAGACTTTACTAACTCTAGGCATCTTTGATTTTTTCAAATATTTTTTTGTGGTGGTAGTGGTGTTAGTTTGGGATTTTGTTATGGGGTGACTAACCCTTCTTAGCCCGTAATCTTATTATGTTATATTATGATTTATGTCAGAGCCGTAACAACAACAAAATCAACACACAAAAATC
>JAIGNY010003849.1:92500-132500 GCA_020152595.1 Chiridota heheva
TTAACAGGTTTACTTTTTGAATATGTGCAAAAGTGATTGGCGGAGAAATTATACTCTAAAAGTATAAGAGTCTTTAACGCAATGGACTTTTTCACATATATTTTCTGTACAATAATTGGTAAGGCATTAAATAAGGATGTAGTAAAAAGTTTCTTTTTGCATGCGAACTTATGTAATGGCGAGTACGTCCGTCTGTCCGGCCGTCCACATATTTGTTCTGAGACTTCCACAGAAATGTTAAAGTTTTTTGAGAATTCCTCAGAAATTGTTGTTAAAGTTTCTTCAGAGTTCCTCAGAAAAACTTTAAAGCTTTTTCAGATATCCTTATGGAAGGTTAAAGGTTCCTTATAAAATGTTAAAAGTTTTTCAGAGATACTTAAGACAGGATTGAAGACTAGTTTCCTCAAAAAGTCTACAATACATTTGATATTTTTTTAGAAGATAACTGTAAAATGATATAATTTTTCAATATTCTTCAGAGATTTGAAAGTCTCTCTTGTTTTACTTGAGATTTAAAATCCTTATAATCCTTTAAAATATTTGTGCACCAATAGTTGTATCAGGCTTGCTTTTTAAACTCCACCTTTATGATTGTGCTCATTTGCATAAAGTTGCATAAAATATGACCTGACCAAACTTTTTTATTTAGTATGCTTAGTCAGGGAGTGTGACAGGATGTGATTGCATATGTACATAGGGAGGGATGCCATGTGGAATATGGATGGGGCCCATGAGGGACATATGATATAATATTTACCATGTTGTATACACCAAGGGCTATATTAAGCATAATTATTTGACTCCATTTTTTTTTCTTATTTAACAATACATTTGCATATAAATTATTATATGACCTGACACTTTCATACATAGTATGCTTAATCAGGGACTGTGATAGCTTGGTAGACGTCTTATGGAGCCTATGGGACGTCATGTAAGACATAGGGTGGGATGCCATGTGGGATGCCATGTGGGACATGGGGTGGGATGCCATGTGGGATGCCATGTGGGACATGGGGTGAGATGCCATGAGGTACATGGGATGCCATGTGGGACTTAGTGTGAGATGCCTTTTTTATAATTGGCTGGGTCATATTATATGGGTGTCAATTTGCGTGGGCATGCGAACCATGACGGTATTTACCATTCTAGTTTAATTTAGTGCAAATAATTTTTGTTTAAAATAATTCTCATATTTTAAATAACATTTTAAATAATTTCTTCACCATTTTATTCCTTGCACTACCCTGTATCATATTAGGTGACCTTTCCCACATAGAGAAAGTAAGGGGGAGGCTTAACTGAAATTATCCTAAAATTTATTTTGCGTCTGTATCTTGCAGGCTCTCTGATGATTTCTCTGATTTAATTTGCAGGCGGAGATGGAAAAAGAGTTGAAAGAGGTCAAACTTCCGAAATACTTCGATGTATTTACTGATCTGCTGAAAAGGAATGGAAATGGGGACGGATTTTTCATTGGTGACAAGGTGCGGACTTTGCAATATACAAGGGTATTCTTACTTTGTGCATGAGAATCAGACCCGTTGCCAACAACCCCCGCCCCTCCCCTCCCTCCCCCTCCCTCGCCTCATCCATTTCCCCGCCCCCAGCCCCATGCTGGCAACGAGCCCGAAGAGAATCATATCAGGGACGTTTGCACGAGAAAAGGAGCCGACGCGAAATTCATGAATAGGACACTTTTCTGTGACGTCACTTTGGTAAACGTGGTGAGAATAAATTGGGTTTGCCTGCCACTTATGCCACTGTGGATAAAATATATCTCTTCTTCATGTTTTTCCCCACCGCCCCCACTCCAATTTTGTTTGTTTGTAATGCCACTGGGCAAGGGCGTGCACTTATCCCCCGAAGATTTGCTAATGATTTGTTTCCTTCTTTTTTTTTTAATGTACAAATTAATATGCTTGAAGTATATGTATAATCCAAATGATGTTAATCTTGTTTGCCCCTAATCATTTTTTCACTCACAGCTTCTACAGCTGCCTATATGCATATCTTGTACGTACGTGAGAATACGCCAGTGCACCACAACTGGTTATCAAAGGCCGTGGACATTGACTTGGTTGTCGATGTTATGTCTGTCCGTACGTCGTACCTGTGTTCTCGTCCGGGTCGTGTTAAGCGTTTCGTGATAGCATTGTTACCATTATAACCGAATATGCAGGCGACGATCCTGTCATTGTAATTGCTGATTTGTGTGTTCACTCGTCGTCATCGGCGTGAGAATATTTGGGGTATTAAAAGGGTGATGAGCCTTCAAATCATGCAGTTATGGGTGTTACCTAAACCCTTATGTGCAGTGACCTTTAATACATTTTAATTACACAATGATGTACTGATGTATAGGTCTAATCAGTATTCTTATTAGCATACAAGTTATTGCCTACCAAGTACTAAGCTGCAGGAATGTTGATGATGCTATAGAGATTCATCACTGTTGCAAAGTGATCTGGATAAGTTAGTTTTTTTTTGTTCCCAAACGTGGCAGATGTCATCCAATGTTGGTAAATGCAAAGTTCAAGTTTTGGTTGTGTTGATGAAGAAGGGGATGTTGGTGTTGTCATTACTAGCAATCTAAAGCCTTATAAACAGTGTGCTTTAGCAGCTTCAATGACAAAGGCAGCTGCGTGGTAACATTAGAAGTTGACTAGTGTTCTTACTGATTGATATTCGGCGTTTTAGATTTTCCGCAAAGAGCTGTCAATAAGTGGAATGATTTGCCTGGGTGGATGGTTAGCTCCAATTCTGTTCACAATTTCAAAGTCAACATTGATGAGTTCTTTGTTAACGTTGGGCGTCTTTGATCTGTTGATTATTCTGTAATTTTCTTTTGTGGTGATGGTGGTGGTATTAGTTTGGGACTTTTTGTATGGGGTGACTAACCCTTCTTAGCACCGTCATCTTGTTATGTTATGTTAACTGGAAGTCATTTTATATTTCTGTTTTGTCTTTAAAATGAAGGTAACACTTGCAGACGTTGCGGTTTTCAACTTATTCCACGACATGGTTCCGAATAGGGGTTACCTGACAGAAAAAGTGCCGTCGCCGAAGTTAGCAGCTTTTATTGAACGTATGAAGGAAATCCCAGTAATAGCAGCATGGATCGTGAAGCGACCGAAAACCACATTCTGAGAGACAACAATCATTTAACAGTTTAAAGTTGCCCTTTCGTTAAAGCTAAAATAACATATACTATTCTTCCGTTCTTTCATAATATAAGGGGTGTATCTTGCGGAATATCTAAGGGGACTATCGGGGGTGTATCCACCAACCTTTAGAGAAAAAAAAGTGTTGTAACCCCAAAATGCTGTTAAAACCTGAAATATATTTAACTGAAATATCAAATTAATCACAAAAAACAGAGATGTTGGCATTTCTTATTCGTATTGAGTAAATTTTCCTTTATATTGGACTGAAACTTTTCCACTTGGCACAACAATTTAACTTAAGGCCAAAAAGTTTTGAGCTCAGGACAAGATCTACAACTTAGGACCAAAAACCTACTATGCTACTCATACACTCATAGGCCTAACATTAGTACTAACGTTAGTACTAACGTTAGTACTAACATTAGTTAGTACTAACGTTAGTACTAACGTTAGTAGCGTTATGGCCTATGGCCTTGTTGCATAAGTTAATTTCCTGGACATACCTATGCAGATAGGCATACAGCTCAGGTTTAAAAACCTTCATTTAACCATTTAATCAATAATTATAGAAAAAGAACTGACGTTAATGAGGTTTCACCGCGACTGATGACTGATTTGGAATACTTTGCCTGCGAGTGGGTAGCAAGTTAGCTCAAATTCTGTTCACAATTTCAAGGTCAACATAAATGTTCTGTACTAACTCTGGGCATCTTTTTTTTTTTTTTTTTGTGGTGGTGGTGGTGTTAGTTTGGAATGTTATATCAGGAATGTATCATGCGGCGTATCTAAGGGGGCTATCGGAGGTGTATCCGCCAACCTCCTGAGAAAAAAAGTGTTGTAACCCTAAAAATGTTGTCAAAACCTGAAATACATTTAACTGAAATATCAAATTAATTACAGAAAACAGAGACATGTCATATTTCATTCGTATTGAGTGAATTTTCCTTTCTATTGGACCGAAACTTTCCCAGTTGGCACAACAATTAAAGTTAAGGCCAAAAAGTTTTGAGCTCAGGACAAGATCTACAACTTAGGACCAAAAACCTTCAATTTTGGACAAAGAATGGGGAGGTAAAGTTATTAAGAAGTATTTTATTTCCCCCTCCGCCCTCTCAAATTTTAATAAAAGCTAGACGCACCACTGAAATGTATGATTACACATCCTAGATTAGATTTAGTTGGCAGGTTGGTCATGGATCGTAAATTCGTCGGAAAAAGTTGTCAACATTGGCAAAAATATTTTTCTATTTTCGATTGACCAAGGTTATGTCCGAATATATGACTGTATTTCTATATAAGCTTTATGATAAATTGTTTTTCTACACAAATAAAAATAAACTTGAATATCTCTTCAACTGTCACAGTATTTCTTTGCCATTTTCCCTATGAACCTGTTTAAAGTTACATAACCTCATAAGATGAACTTGCGCTTCCAGGGGCGTATTCAGATAGGGCCGGGAAGAAGAATAGGGAGAAGGGGGGGGGGGAGATGAGATTTTCCGATGACCTTTTTTTTCCTTTACCATGAGATAAGTTCGTGAAATCCTTTTCAATCTTTGAAGAAGAAAAATTTCCTTCATTCTCCTTCAATTTTCGGAAAATATCCTTCATTGGCACTTTATTTTTTTATTTTTGATAAATGTTCTTCAATTTGCTCTTAATTTCCTTCAAGTTTTGAAAAATGTCTTTCAAATTTAGACAATTTCCTTAATTGTCGTGCAGTTTTTTTCAATTTTGTTCTTTCGATTTTCGGCCAATGTTTGGAAACTATCCTTCAATGTTTGGAAAATTTCCTCCAATTTTACGAAATTTTTCTTCGATTTCTATAAATCTTCAATTTTCGGTTATTTTTCTTCATTGTTTGGGAATTGTTTTACAATTTGGACAATTTATTATTTCTTGTGTAGTTTTCTTCAAATTTTTTCAACTTCCTATATTTTGGGATAATTTTCTTCTATTTTTGGTCATTTTTTTACATATTTGGGTACATTTTTTTTCATTTTTGGGGAAGTTTTCTTCAATTGCTGGTAAATTTTTTCAATTTTGGGAAACTTTTCTTCATTTTGGGGAGATTTTTCCTCGTTTTAGGTAAGTTTTCTTGAATTTTTGGGATATTTATTTCAAATTTTTGGGATATTTCCTTGAAATTTGAGGACATAATTTTTAATTTTGGGGAAATATCTTTCATTCTCGTACCATTTTCGAAAATTTTTCTTCATTTGGAGGCAATTGTTCTTCGTTTTTTGGTAAATTTTAATCAATTATTGGGAAAAGTTGCCAAAATTTTCTTTCAATTTTTTGTTAACAATTCCAATTTTCCCAATCGAAAGAAAACCTTTGGAAAGAGAGGACCTTTCTCTAAGACCATGCCCCCTTGTCCCAATATGTTCCATGAATCATGTCAAAACTTCTCATGAAACACGTTAAAACATAGCTGGTTAGGTTTGACTTTGCCCTCCGATATTTTATCCTGGCTACGCCCCTGCCCTAGACTGGCTTTTAAGATTTAGGAACGAGTGATCACCCCCTGATGTGGTATGCACCGTGGCGGATTGGTTTAGTGGTGAAGCAAGCAAGTCACGGGTTTTTTTTGGTTATTTTGTTAATAAGTAAAGGAAGTTTAGTGGTCAATTTTAGTGAGCATTTTATTATGAAAGATAACTTCAAAACAACAAAATGGTGACTAAAAGATTAACAAACTATAAGGAGATATTCAAGTTTAAAGTCTCGTTTGCAGTACCACCGAGATGGGCTGCGTTCAAATAGGGGCCCCCAACAATTGACGAAACCCCATGCTTGACAATAGCGAAAACGGTGACATTACGGTGCAAAAATTGCAACAGAAATAGGTGATTACATTTTTTTTTTGCTCTTTAGAATTTTCCGATATGAAGGCCCAAATTTCCAGTTTGCCCGCGAGGCTCTCGGTGGCCGGTGACTTCAGTCATTTTTAAACAAACTTGATACCTAACTTGAACTTTAAAACATCCTTATAGGAAACTAAGAATTAAATAAGTTATCTTTTTTTACCATTGTCATTAATGTGTTTCTTTTGAAGTCCTTTTTGAAATTTCTAAAGGTTTTAATCCCCAACATGTCTTGTTTAAACCATATATGTTATAAGCGTCTGCATTTGACCTACGGAGGGCAGTAGGCTAAAAAGCGTTCTTATTAAAGACGTCACTAAATTTCATTATTTGCCGCCTTTCAGTGGCGAAACTAGAGTCCTTACCGCCCGTGGGGAATATGGCTCTCAGAGCCCCATTACAAATATATACAATGTATTTGCTCGGGGCCCATGGGATTTACCCATCCTTCCAAGCTTATGTGCGCCACTGGGGCAGTTCCCGAAGCGTTGTGCCTTAAATCTATGGGTAAAATCAAATATTTGCTTGGTTCCCTCGTGCCCCAAGCGGGATTAATTACGGATGACCTCGATTTCTACAGTCTTGTCCTATTTTAACATCCCAATATATCATAATTATTGATCAAATTATGTTCCAATTTGGTCAGTTTCAATACATAAATTTGATAAGATCATTGATATAAAGGATTTATCATGCATGTTTCACTATTTCATTATATAAGAAACAAAACCTGAGCACCGTGGTTTTGTACAATTGTTTCGAATTCCAAAGTTTCGTGAATTTGAATTTGTTCCACAGCCTGCGCCTTCAATCCGCGACAAAATAAATGAAACAAAACACTCAATACGTCTTATTCATTTTGTCTCTATCACATGAATTTAGGCCTACAAATGCATACCGCCCCCACCCCCGGGCAGCTAAAAAAATGTTAATGTTGATGAAGGCAGCGTTGTTACCAGTTTACTTTTGTCGGGGATTTCAGGTGTACAGATCATACTACCTGACATGCCTGACTACGGGCCCAACATATTCTGAGTGTTTTGCCTAAATAAGATTCTCCTATTCTTGCAAAAAATTGTGGCCAGATTTTCCCTCAACTTTGGTACGGTAAACCTACCAGCAAATTATGCAGATGACTATTTGACTTATCTTTTCACGATGTTGTGACCATGATATGTGTCCCTTTTCACTGTCAGACTGTTTTTCTTTGTCACGATTTTAGGAGAAATTTGTCCTTGCCATTCTTGAAAAAGAAACCCACTGCATGACAAGTGCGTAGATCTGAATAATTTTTTTGCCATTAACTTTGAACTGTTGATGTCAGACCTCATTTAATCTTCATTGAACATTTTCCACCCAAAACACGTACGGAATTAAAGAGCCTTCTGATTCTTCTCCTTGACCCCCACCATCACAATTGAACCCACGTCGCTACACATTTTCAGTTCCTTTATTGTTCCCCTAGATTTTCATTTCAGCTACTGTGACTTCCTTGTTCTCCCACCCACCCCCTCTTATCCCCCCGACATGCCCGACAAACCAAAAACACCATGCACTGATCCTGGCTATGGTACCGTCGGACCTATCGGTTACGCCTCTAATAATTCAAGGTGTTTAGGCTTACGATCCTGTACAGTCTGCTAATGCCTGGCCTCCTAAACATGTGATGCTTTGGGACGAGCCTAAAAAGTCGAGGAATTTCTGTCCCCCACCCATCCCACTCTCGCAGACCCTTACGCACTACACCCATATCGATCCATTGCAGTGCCTTTTTAAACAAAATAGTGGGGAAAGGGAGGGGGTGAGGGTGGGTCAATACACAAAAGGGACCTTTCGATACATTTTTTACTTGTTTCCCCCTCCCCCACCCCCACCCACGGTAAAGTTTGCTTTCTTTTGGGAAGTTTTCTTCACTTTTCAGGTATTTTTTTTCAATACAATTTCCAGGATAATTTTCTTTAATTATCGGGAAATTTTGCTGAGCTTTAGGAGTTTTTAAGCCAATTTTGGGAAATTTCTTAATTTCTGCAAAATTTTCTTCTATTAGAACATAAAAAAAAATGTGCAGTTTAATTTGTTTTGTTATATATATTAGGGCTGGCCAAAGAGGGCCAAAATGCCCAAGCGGGGGAAGGGGGGGGGGGGGCTACTTTGCCGAGTGAGGGACATGCCCAGGGCTGATTTCTAGGTGGGGGATCAATCCCCCTGCCCCACCCCTACCCACCCCTCCCCACCCCTCTTTACCCCAGAAAGTGATGAAATCTCTATCAAATCAATTGACTGTTATGAAATGGAAGAAATTGTTCCGAAATCGAAGAAAATTGCCTGGAAATTGATGAAGGTTCCCCAAAATCGGCCAAAAACACGCTAATATTTTCCGCAAATCGAAAAACCTGACGGAAAAACGAAGGAAATTTCCCGAAAATTGGCACTCTCTTTGTGAGCCTCGCTTGTGTGCTAAAATGGCCCTGATCCATCGCGCGAACTGAATTCTTGAAGCATAGGCCTAGGCCTATTTGAACAGATAATCCTGATCTAGGCACTAGGCCTAACGTTAGGCGCGGCAGGCCACTTTACTGTTATTGTTAATGGACACTGGCACAGTGGCAGTAAGTACCAGTGATACGACAGTCTAGCTCGTAAAGAATTGTGTACTAGGGTCAGTGTTACTCGCCTGTTTGGGAAAACTTCCATTGAACAACTTTGTAAACAAATTCTACACAATTTCATCTTCATGGCTTTGAAGAGAATTAACAAGGTAAGAAAGGTTATTCTTTAGTTGGTGAATATATCAAACTTGAAAGCCTAACGTCATATTTGCAATGAGTTTAAACTTAGGGCTAACGTTAAAGCTCTTGGTACTGTGGTAGAACAAAAAACTAGGCATAAAATTACAAATTTGGGTAGTTTTTCGTAATTTATCAAATATTTGGAAGTTTCTTGTAATGTTTTTATTTTCTTTGAGTTTAATCGCTTCATATTAAAGTAATAACGTTTTCCATGAGTCTCATAGCTGAAGTAAACGGACCTAATTATGAGGACTTATCTGCGTAAGATCAGAATAAGACTAGAAACGTGTATTAACCGTCATAGGCCTAGTTCCGCAAAAAATGTACTTCCAGGAAATAACGGAAAAATTAAAATATAGGCCCAGGGCCTACTTCTATAGCGGTAAATCGCTATATAGGAATTAATTTGAGCATTTTTGATACTTATTGCTGACCGATTTTCTTGACACTTGCAGGATTTTTAACTGAAAAATCTTAAAACGTCACTTTTAAGTTTTAGTCAACAATCTAGGAAATTTGGGGCAAGAAAATCATGCTTATATAATTGGTCATTTGAAAAAATGTCTTACATTCTTTCACTAATTTTACTGTTCTTTATTATCCCATTATTCCAAAAAAACTGATTAATACCTTTTCGAGTAAATTTTATTAAAAAAGGGTGATAAATCACGAGCTCACAAATTTTGCATTCTTGTCGGCAATTTTGAACAAAACTAAAGAAAAAAAGCTGAATAACGGTGTGGAGGAATTTTAACAATGTCAAAAATGTCAAAATCCTAAAAGCTAATCCTAAAAATATACCCTAATCCTACACCCTAATTCTAAAACCTAAACCTAATCCCTAACCTGGTAATAAGGATGTACATTAATTATGCACATGTTTTTTAAATATCATTTTATTTTACTTAAATGGAAAAACGGCTTGCAGACTCCACTCGCCAGTACAGTAGGCTAGTAGCATACACATTGAAGAGTAAAAGTTTTGGTCGTAAAGCCAAAACGTAAGAATTCTTCTTCTTTTTTAAACAAGTTTGCCTGAGTGTCTACTTAAAAGACCAAATCTAAAAGGAAAATAGTTTAAATACTTAAATACAATGGAATAAAATCAAAATTAAAAAAACAAAACGCAAAAATTCTTATACAGATATTTATCGCTATACTAGGATTTTACCAAAATAAACATCCAGCCGCATCTCCTAACTTAGCGTAAATTTAACTTTGGAATCTTTTCACTGTGTTAATGATTTTAAAACAAATTACTGTATCAATTGTAGTTTCTCTGATGTATGAGACCGATGTCTAAGTAGACCAGAGGCTCAGCCCCTAGGCCCCACAGTGGAAAGTTAGTTTTATCCAATCCAAAGATATACCGCAAAGAATTTTAAAACCTTGCTTCTTTACGCCAATGGTACTAGCATTACAATCCTTTTAATGTATCTATTAATAAATTGGGAAAAAAATACGCCAATTGTTTTCAAATTAATCAAGCTCCACACCGAAGATGTTCGGCGTAATGCACTGAACAGTTGTATGACTCATCCCTTCAACCTCCTGCAATGCCGGTCAAAGGTGAGTCATTGACATATGAAATAGTGACTCACATGTTTGTCATTGTACCAAATTGTCAGTCACCAGAATAACTCTGGGGTGAGTCAATTTACTTCAAACCCATTAAATTTGTGCAGAGCTGATTGATTGATTTGGGGTAAGTCATTTCACACAATATGTCAGTCCCCTAAGTGACTTATAAGTGTGTCAATGCACAGTACATGTTTTGTCCGCCCACTTTGGTGCAAGGACTCACCTTGTCCGGGGGTGTTGGAGCGAGTCACACAATTAACAAGTGCATAACATATATGTTTTTTAGACTGACTTACAAAAGTTAAATGTATTTTTATAATAAGAAACTTGGCCCAATTTGATAGTGCGAGTACTGTAATAATTTCTTTCTCACATGTAGTTGAACAATATTGTGTGTGCCTTGTAAATTTCTACCCCAAACTGAGGTAAATGATGGCCATTGTGAACAGTTTTAACAAAAATAAAGGCCATAAATTTAAGTATTTTACGTGTGTGTTAAAATCTTTTAAATTTTAAGAAGTGCGGAACTTTCTGATTACAATTTCTTCTCAGTTATTATTAATTCGAGACAAAAAAACTGCAGTAACATTAATGAAATTCCCCATTAAAATCTTCATTCAAATTTAAAGTAAATTAAAAGTCATGTTTGTATACTTTGGCAGGATTTGAGGGCGAAAGGGGGCACTTGCCCCTCCTTTTTACCAAATTTGTATCTTTTGTTTGGTAATTTGTTGCATCTGAGTATGATTTTGTGGTTTTTCCCCCACTTTTGACTTCCCCCTCCCCCCCCTCCCCCCACATACACCCTTTTGGTAGGCAAATCCTGCCCATGGTTGTATAAGAAAGGTACCAAGTTCATTGTACCAGCTGCATTGTGTCCTTGAGCAAGACACTTTACTTGCTCCAGTCTTCTCAGTCAGCTGTAAAATGAATACCAGCAGTCCTAGTGAATTAAGCTGTTGCCAATATGTTATGCAAAATCTGGGTATGCAAGTGTAACAGAGGTTAAAACTATTTATTGAAAACCACTAAACGTCCTGTAAAAAAAAAAATCTTAGCGTATCACCTTTGTAAAAGTGTGCAGGTGCACGGTTTTTATATATTTTTTTTTATCCCAAGCCAATTAATTTTGGTGATTTGCAGCATTCCAGTTAAGGTCAACTGGATACTGAAAACTATCGGAAGCATTTGTGTGTAATTTTAGTAAAAAGTAAAAAGAAATGGAAGTACCGACGCTGAATGACTGTTCCGAGAAAAAAGTATGGTACTTCTTTTTCTTAATTTTTTTTTATAATAAATCTGGGATTCTCTCAAACCTGATGTGTGCAAAGGTGATAAGCTAATATATTTTTTTTTTATTGGACCTTAAGGTAGTAAAGTAGAATTTCTTTTGGCTCTAATGATAATTAATAGTACTTTACAATAGCTGTATTGTGATTTTCTTAATTACGTGTATGGTAAATTTCTTATAATTTGTGAGAGCATTAAACTTTGAAATCTCTTCAATTATGTGGGGCTATTTTGCAGAATTTTTGAACATTCATTGCTGATCGTTTGGTGTTTATTTGGGTGTGATGAGCAATAATCACTGAATTAATCTTAAATAAAGTTGAACTTCTTTGTACCAGATTAAAATCATACTTGAGAAGTGATTTGAAGATGAACTGTAGAGAGAGGGGGGGGGAAGAAGGGGGAGAAGTGGGACAATATCATAGGAGAAATGGGACAACATTAAAACATACAAATACTCTTGATAAAATATCAAGCTTACTAATTATATGTTACACCTAACATCAACAGGTCAAGTACAAAACTGTTGCAATTGATAAAAGATCCTGGATATTACAAAGTGGGGAGAACTGGGATACAAAAGAGAGAATGGGACATCATGTCCCAATTCTCTCCAAAATTAGTTTTGGTAATCTTCGGCAGATATACAGTACTTGCTGCAATTTCCTAATAAGTCCTTTCTCATTTGTGGTATGTGATCCATTCTTATTCACAGACTAAAAGTAGGACTTATCCCTTTTATGCTTAACAGTTTAGAAAAATGGTTGTAAACAAATGATTTAAACTTTTTTGTGGAAAACAAAATATGCACAGTTTCTTATCTTCCTGATCTTGGAACTGTGTGTGCTTGGGTCCAGTAGTAGAGTGAAGTGATGTGACTTAGTAACCACCTGATCAATCACATGACTTCCATTTTATGAAGAGCGTCCCAGTTTACCTGTCCCAATTCTCCTCGGTCACCACTACAGTTTGTATCCTGCGTAACATAGTATTTTGTCTTTCATTGATATTTTAGGAACTGAAAGATATAAAAAGGGATCCTCCAGCTCAGTGTTCAGCTGGACCTATGGGAGATGATTGTAAGTATAAATGAGCAAAGCTTTCCTTTAGAGGATTAGTTCAGTAGTCAAGCAAGTTGATCTCATATGAAAGAGAATCTCATGAGATGATCTCAAAAGAAATAAAATGGTGAAAATTCATAAATCTTATTCCGTTAAGGAGATATTCGAGTCCAAAGTTCTGCATCGTTGTGTGTAAACTAGTTGTGACATCACAGCCTCAGATTCCTTAGAATTTATGTAGTTAATAAATAACATTGGATATGCCAAGAAAGTAGTAACAGAATCAAGTAGGGGTAATTATGATTTACCACTTAAAAAGAGTTTGTGGGAAACTAATTCAAGTAGTGAAAAAATTAAATAAAGATTTATCACACCAGCCTGATTATTTTTACACAGGGAAGACAACTTTTAACTTGAATATCTCCTTAACAGAATAAGATATTGAAGTAATTTCTTAACCAGTTTGTTTCTTTTAAGTTTCTCTTTCATATGAGATGAACTTGCCGGACCACTTAACTAATCTTTTACAATTTTATTGTTGATATGTCTGCTGTGTAGGCCCTTGTACTGTAATAGTGTTAGATGCATTTAAATGCTTGTGACAATGTTTTGAAAATAGGTGAATAAAATCTTATTCTTAGTGAATATTTATAAAGCGCACTAGTATCAGAAATAATAATAAACAGTGCTGTGTACATACAGATCACTAGCTTTGGTGTTTTACAGGGGCTGCCCAACCTGCCCCTCCATGGGTCCACCCAGCCCCTCCTGGGGGTCTGCCCTGCCCCTCATGAGAACAAATGTTTTATTTTATTTTATAGATTCTCTTTTTTAACTTAATAATCTTAACCACATAAATGAAATACCTTACATGGATACAGAACACAGAATGATAGCCTAGTAAGCAATTATCCTGTTTGGTTCATAAATGGTTCTTATAAATATCAGTCAGAATAGTTTCATTCTGAGGTATAATTATAGCTAAAATCCAAGAGCTTCTTCACTATAAGATTGGGCATTAAGGAGGTCCCTGGACTCTATGCCGAAAATACGCAGTACTTTGTGCGCACATTAATGTGCCCCTTAACAAGTCTAGCACCTTGCCCCTTTTTAAATCAAACTAGGGGTCTGGATACACAAAAAGGTATACAAACTGACAAAGGTAGAATCATGAAATTAAGAACTACTGTATAACACAAATTAAATAAATAAGGTTTTAAACCCTTTATGAACGAATTTATAGTGGTGTTTATTGTGTTTCTGAGACAAAAAGTCATTGGTTCAAAAAGTAATAATGTTTAAACCAATATAGAAATTGCTACATGTCCCATAGACATTCATGATGATTTAGCTGGTTCGTTGAAACGTTGTCCTAATTGGGGGTATCCCTGTCTAATGATGTCCTAATTGGGGGTATGCCTGTTTAATGATGTTGTCCTAATTGGGGGTATACCTGTCTAATGATATTGCCCTAATTGGGGGTATACCTGTCTAATGACGCATATAACACCTCACCCCCCACTAATTGAAAAAAAACCACATAAGTAATGTCGATTACTTGAATGCATGCCTATCAATCATTTAAGTTAGATTAATCACTTATTCAAGAATTGCGTTGCGGAGCTAGGAAATTGTATCCTATGAATTAATGTGTGAGTAATTAAGTATTACAAATCGGAAGCGGGGGTATGTAATATGATCACCCGACCAATTTTCTGTCAATGATGGAGTGTTTAGGACATTTTTAATGCGGTCCTAGGATCGCAATGTTTCAAGACTGAAAGAGATTATTGACATATGATTTATGATATTGTCATTTTATGGTTAAATCCTAGTAGAGCAGTTACAACTTTGGCAAAATGTGTTTTTAATGCAAATTAATTCTGTTATTCAAATAATTGAAAATTTTAGGATTTTTGATGATTTGATTAATTTAGTTCAAATAATTAGAACTAAAAATACCTTTGTTAATTTTTGTGTTAAAATGAAATTTGTATTCTAAGAATGAAAAAAAGGAATGAAAATAATAATCTGAGGAACTCTTAGTAAACTTACAATACTTTAAACTCTATTAAACACTTTATTGCTGTAGAAGGATTTTGCCGATGATAGTTTTTATTGTTATTATTTTTCTTTATATTTTGTAAAGGCTCAAGCTCTTGCTTTTTCAGGCTTCCTCAACTAACTCTTTATGATGTAGATAATTTGTATATTGTTAAAGAATGTGGAAAATAAATGAAAATTTCTGTCTTACTATAACTTTACCTTTCTTCATTGTTCTTCTTACAGTGTATCACTGGCAAGCCACAATCTCTGGACCGGTATGTATTATTCCTAAACTAAAAAGATAAGTTCAATGGTCAAGCAAATAAGCATGCAAGCAATAATCTTACATAGGTTGGTAATTCTTGGTTTGACCACGCTTGACTTGATTAGAGTACGTCACGATATAATTCAGATTTTTTGACCGGATTCGCACTCGTTGAAGTGTTCACTACTGGTACACATGTTTTGGGGGTAAAGGGAAGGTCCTGAAGTATAATTAGTAAGTGTTTAAAAAAAAAAAAAGGAAAAAAGATTTTTGACAATTGTTTTCAATTTTTTTGTTTATAACCATTTTGAAAGCCGAGTTTACTCAAAAATTCTCAGTATAACCCTCCTCAAATTTGTATAGTTTATTGATAGAACTGAAATAGCTCTTTCAATTTATACCATGATCAGTGCTGTAGGCCTATGGTAAGGTCCAGATTTTATTGTATGAAAATACAGTAACACTTCCAAATCGACAATAATATTGTTGATCTGGCGTTTAAGGTTAAAAACATTTTTTTTAAATAAAAACTATTTTCAGTTGATTTTATCACTACATTTCATAAGCAGCTTTCAAGAAAGTGATGGCGTAACATAACCACTCCTTCTTTTACAGATTTTCAGCCATTTTCTTTCATATTCACGGGAATATTCCTATTCGGTCATCCGGGCATTTTCAACATCCGGGACTCTTCGTCACCATTGTCGGTGAAAACGTGCATCGATTTGTGCACAAATGAACACCACGCTTTAGCATACGTACACACGATACATATATTTCAAACTTCGGAATGATCTTTTTTACAATATTTCCTCCAAATTTGCAACAATTTCCTGCAAAAATACCCAAGTAAACATAGAGATTTAGGTCTCTAAAGGTGGCCGATTTCACACAAAGCACATTGTTTTCACTAACAAACTGGTGGTTCAGATTTACGCACGTTATTATGACGTCATCCCGAATACTAAAATAAATCCTTTCGAACTAATGAAGGCTCATATAGGCCAGTGCTTATCCTCTGTTTCCTTGGTACATCATAGTACTAGACTTACCCTGGAAGTGACACCAGTCCAGCGCAAACTAAATCCCAACAAGCAGGTATTCATTTCACAGCTGAGTTGACCGGAGCAGATTGCAGGTACTGTAGTAGCCAGAGTGGGAATCAAATTGCCCAGTATCTTTGGAGTATCACTGAGCTGCCAAACTCACTTAAAGGAATAATTCTGTGAAATACAATTTTGAATTATATGATGGAGGACTAATAAACATCCCACTGTACACTGCTAGGTCACTCTTTAGTATACAAGCAAATCTTTGAAAGCCAATAACTCATAACGAGGATAATTAGATATCGAATTGTTTGTTTTTCTTCACCATTTTTTTATATTTCATCCTCTATCATACATATGAAAATGAAAATTCATGGGAATATTCTTTTAAAGATATATCCTCATCTTAGTGGGTATTCTTTTTAGACTGCATCCTCCCCCTACCCCTTTTTCATAAACTAATGTATTGGAAATGTTTTTTATATATTTGTTATAAGAGGACAAACAAACAACTCAAGAGCTGATTCAGCCACTAAGCTTGCCCTTAACCTCCCCCCTATCTCCTTTCCCAAAAACCCTTTCGGACATCAAAGCGCTTATCGCTTCCCTTGTACGTGACCGCTGGCAAACCTCATGGGACTCCCAAATTAATAACAAACTCCACGACATCCAGCCTACCATTCCAACCAAACCCACCATCCACAATCTTTCCCGTATCGACAACATCCACATTACCCGCCTTAGAATAGGTCACACCCACCTCACTCACTCACTCACACCCACCTCACTCACTCACACCCACCTCACTCTCTCACACCCACCTCACTCACTCACACCCACCTCACTCACTCACACCCACCTCACTCACTCACACCCACCTTACTCACACCCACCTCTTTACTGGCTCTCCCACCCCTCTGCCCTAAATAGTCCACCACATCCTCCTTACTTGCCCTTTGTACAACCTCCCCAGAACTTCCCTCACCCCTTACAACTCCATAGCCGAGTTCTTCCAGAAAAAAACTCCAGAATAAAATTATCTCCTTCCTTCATTATACCTCCCTCCACAACCATATTTAGTCCTCCTCTCCCACCCCCTCTACCTACAAACAGTGGGCTTTAGCAGCTGCAAGGGCAAATAGGATGCTTGGTATGATTAGAAGAAATTTTTGTTTTCTTGGTAGAGAGGTTGTCCTTAATTTGTATAAGCAGTTAGTCAGGTTTTACCTTGAGTATGCTATTCAGGCTTGGAGACCCTTTTGTGAGAAGGGTAAGTTCATTTTGGAGCAGGTTCAGCGAAGAGCCACTTATTCTTAGACTTATTCCCGAAGTAAAGAATCTCTCTTATGAATCTAGGTTGCGAATTTTTGGTTTGGCCATGCTTGAGTTAAGAAGAGTACGTGGTGATATGATTCAGGTTTTTAAATTCCCATCTGGTAGTGATGCTTTGACTTTCTGTAAATTCTTGCATGTTTCAGCTAATCCTCATATGACACGTAACAGTTTGAAGTTGACCAAAAAGTTCTCACGGATAGATATTCGGCATTTTAGCTTTTCGCAAAGAGCTGTTAATGAGTGGAATGGTTTGCCTGAGTGGGTTGTTAGCTCCAATTTTGTTCACAATTTCAAAGTCAACATTGATAAGTTCTTTACTAACTCTGGATGTCTATGATTATTATTATTTTATTTTTTTGTTGTGGTGGTGGTGGTGTTAGTTTGGGCTTTTTATGGGGTGATTTACCCTTCTTAGCCCGTCATCTTGTTATGTTAGGCTACTGTTACTCGTTTTTGTTTTGTTTTTTTACACCCCTGCACTTCCTTTTTATAATCCCAGCTTCCTGGATCTTAGCTCCCGTACTTCTGTAAGACTGCTGTTTTCTTTTCTTCCTACCTCTGGAATGATCTAACCTCTCGGGCACAATCTGACCCCGGTCATGGTGCTGTTAAGCCCTCATGAAACTACAAACAAACTGTAAATGTTGCACACTCAGCCTCTAAACGTTCTTTCTAATTAATCTTTTTGTTACAGGATGACAGCCCTTATTCAAATGGGACATTCTTCTTGTCCATCCACTTTCCGCCAGATTATCCGTTTAAACCTCCAAAAGTAAGTGTAATTTTGTTTGTATTATTTTTCACGGAAGTATCTTTATCCCATCTTTTCCCATTCCAAAGGTGTATTGACACATAGAAACAACAATTACTCGCTACATTAGTGCAGCACATTGATTAGTGCAACACATTGATTACTGCAACACATTGATTAGTGCAACACATTGATTAGTGCAACACATTGATTAGTGCAACACATTGATTAGTGCAACACATTGATTAGTGCAACACATTGATTAGTGCAACACAATGATTATTGCAACACATTGATTAGTGCAACACATTGATTAGTGCAACACATTGATTAGTGCAACACAATTGCGCAGTGCAACACAATTGCGCAGTGCAATACATTGTGTAGCGCAACACATTGTGTAGCGCAACACATTGCACAGCGCAACACATTGTGCAGCGCAATACATTGCGCAGTGCAACACATTGCGCAGTGCAACACAATTGCGCAGTGCAACACAATTGGGCAGTGCAACATATTGTGTAGCACAACACATTGTGTAGCGCAACACATTGCACAGCGCAACACATTGTGCAGCGCAATACATTGCACAGCGCAACACATTGCGCAGTGCAACACATTGTGCAGCGCAACACATTGCGCAGTGCAACACAATTGTTTAGTGCAACACATTGCACAGTGCAACACATTGTGCAGCGCAATACATTGCACAGCGCAACACATTGCACAGTGCAACACATTGCGCAGTACAACATATTAGCGATAACATCAAAAGTCTGAAGATGGAACCCTCCCAAAAGTGTCCTTGTGTACAACAAATTTAATCATCACTTTAGACTTCTGAAGGTCTAAAGGTCACCAGTAATGCACTGCCTGGACTTTTAAAAACAACGTGCTTATAGACCTTTTCAAATCTGCATCGGCAATTTCCGGAAAAGTAATTTGAGTAATGTCACATGGCTGAAATTTATGTGTCCATAATGGACCAAGTGTACAGGGGGGAACTTATCGACCAATTAAATACTGGGGGATTCTTTCCCGTCTGCACAATTCACGCATGGTGTGGGACCAATCGTATGAAAAAAGTGTACATGAAGGTTACACGTGTGCTCGTTGCTGTTTATAACTTTTATTCCAGAAATTGCATGTGATTGGTTGGGTAACAAAGGGAAATTCCCCCAGCAGGTGATTGGTCAGTTTGAAAATAGTCTATTACATCAGGAAATCTCAAATTGACAGTATAGTTTACTTCAAAGTTAAGATATTAATGGTTTACAGATGTAACAGAGGCAACATAAGGGTTGGAAAACCCTCTTCCTGCAGGTGATTGGTCACTTTGAAAATAGTCTATAACATCTGGAAATCTCGAATTAATAGTATTGTTCACTTCAAAGTTAAGATATTAATGGTTTACAGACGTAATAGAGGCAACATGGGGGTTGGAAAAACCTCTCTCCTGCTTTCTATAGGCGAGCAAAAACAAATTGTGGCGAGTAGTATTATAGAATACTGTGGTACTCGCCACACTTAATTTAGGCCATGGCGAGCGAAAATCCTGTTTTGATATTCATAGTAAATTGTTTTATTTCAGGTAACATACTTACAATACTAGCTTGTGTTTTTTTTTTCTCTATTAACGAATGCCCCATGTCACACAACAAAGTGGTATATCCAATAAAGGATTAGTTCAGTGGTCAAGCATGTCCATCTTATATGAAAGAGAACTTCAAAAGAAACAAAATGGTGAAGAAAGCATTGCAAAATCTTATTTCGTTAAGGAGATAATCAAGTTTGAAGTGTGGTATCATTTCTGTGGAAACGACTAAAATCAGACTAGTTGTGATGTCACAGCCTCAGATTTCTCATTATCTTTATGTTTTAAAAAAAAAGTTTATTTAACTTTTTCACCATCTAAATCTTTTTTCCTCAAACTTTCTTCAGGTGGTACATGTATATTATACATACCCTTCCTAGATTCAGTTTTACTACTTTTGACATATCCCATGGTTTTTAAGCCACAAAATCGCAGGACAAAATATGATAGGATACATAAAGACTTTGAGGAATCTAAGGTTACGACATCACAACTAGTCTGATTTCAGTCGTTTTTACACAAATGATACCAAGCTTGAAACTTAAATATCTCTTTAACGGAATAAGATTTTTGAATGCTTTCTTTATCATTTTGTTTCTTTTGAAGTCCTCTTTCATATATGATAGACATGCTTGACCACTTTTTATATTGGGGAACTGTAATCAGCATGGAAATGAGGTGAAATACTTCTTAAAATTATGTTTTTGTGAACAGAATGTAAAATGCTAAGTGAAAAGGGGGCAGGGTGGAGGCAATAAGGGGCAGGGTGGAGCACCTCACTGAAAAATTGAAAATTAAGGGCCTGAAAAGGGTTACTGAAATATGGGGCAGAGTAGAGGGAAAAAGAGATAGTGTGGAGCACAATTAAATTCAGTAAAGGGAGATAGGTAAACCTTTAAGGAGCATGTACTGTGTATGATCCATTAGGAGGGTTCGATAAATAGTAAGTCCAGCTGCCTGGAAAACAAAAAGTCTTATCTGGGCAACCAGATTTATTTGACCTGCTTGAATGGGCAACATAAGTTTTCAGCAAAATTTGTATTGCTTGTATACAAAAAATGTCACTGGCAACCATATTTACTTTTAGGACAATCACAAATTCATATCCTGTCAGGCGGACAAGAGATTTTGTACCTTTCACATGCACATGTATGTTAAATGGTGACAATGCTTTTTCACTTTTTTTGCAGGTCGCATTTACAACAAAAATTTATCATCCAAATATTAACAGCAATGGAAGTATTTGTTTGGACATATTGCGTTCACAGTGGTCACCAGCACTTACTATATCAAAAGGTATGTTTCAGGGCCTAGCTCATTTGAATAATTTTGACTTGTCTCCAAACGTTGGGAAATCCGTCACCCCCCTAGTTTGTATCGATTCCTAGTTTCCCAATCTAGCAAAAACTGACCAACTGCAGAACATTCCAGACTTATTATTGCGAAGGCGACAAGCATGTCCTTAGGCTTTTCAGAAGAAACGAAACCTTAGATGACTTGATTATGAATAGTTGTTATTAATTGTTAGTTGGATTAACTGCAGCTATAGAGAGCCTTGGCAAGCTGGGCTACTAACCATCCTGTAGCTATAGAGAGCCTTGGCGAGCTGGGCTACTAACCATCCTGCAGCTATAGAGAGCCTTGGCGAGCTGGGCTACTAACCATCCTGTAGCTATAGAGAGCCTTGGCGAGCTGGGCTACTAACCATCCTGCAGCTATAGAGAGCCTTGGCGAGCTGGGCTACTAAGCATCCTGCAGCTATAGAGAGCCTTGGCGAGCTGGGCTACTAAGCATCCTGCAGCTATAGAGAGCCTTGGTGAGCTGGGCTACTATCCTGTAAAATTGTGTCTAAAAATTCTATGAAAGTCAAGTTGACGATCAATTTTTATTAGAGACCAGGCATCAGATTTTACCATCACTGGTCTCTAGGATTCCTCGAGTGGTCACCAGTTATGCAGACCAGTCAGCAAGGTAAACAAGACCCTAAATGGTTTATGAGATAAACCGATGTATTGGAAATATTGGGATGTTATGTTTTTTATATATTTGTTTTAAAAGGACAAACAAACAACTCAAGACCTGATTCAGCCACTAAGCTTGCCCTCAACCTCCCCCCTATCTCCTTTCCAAAAGCCCTTTCTGACAAACCGCTTATCGCTTCCCTTGTTCGTGACTGCTGGCAAACCTCACGGGACTCCCAAATTGACAACAAACTCCACGACATCCAGCCCACCATTCCAACCAAACCCACCATCCACAATCTCTCCCATATTGACAGCGTCCACATTTCCCAACTTAAAATAGGTCACACCCACCTCACTCACTCCCACCTCCTTACTGGCTCCCCCACTCCTCTGCAACAATTGCCATTTCCCCCTCACAGTCCACCACGTCCTCCTTGCCTGCCCCCTGTACAACCTCCACAGAGCTTCCCTCATCCCTAACAACCCTATAGCCTATCTCTTCCAGAAAAACCCTCCGGATAAAATCATCTACTTCCTTCATGGTGCCTCCCTCTACAACCACATTTAGTCTTCCTCTCCCACCCCCTCTACCTACTTTTGCCTTTTCTAGCACCCCTGCACTTCCTCTCTCGATCCCAGCTTTCTGGCTATTAGTCCCCATACTTCTCTCAGACTCCCCATTTTCTTTTCTTCCTCCCTCTGGAATGATCTAACCCCTCAGGCACAATATGATCTTCGCTGTCGTGGTGCCATTAAGCCTTCATCAAACAAACAACAAACAAACTAACAAACAAACAAACCTCAATAATGTTTAGGAAAGTACTCATCTTAGGAATGTATTAAATCAAAACTTCACTGCCAATTAACATGTGACCAAAATGTTTAAAGAATTTCCTCACTTAAAAAGTAGGAATATTTATTTTTAATATCAAATGAAGTATGTTTGTCACAACTCATGCATACATTCTTCATCGATTCTTTTGATTGACCGGAGCTGGAATAAATATACAGTTCTGGCAGTTATAACCTCGGGAATTTGCGGGAAGATTTGTTTTTTTATAATATTGATAAAAAATGTGAGTATATAACAGTATATGTGGTAAATATTTGCTATAAAACATCCCCCATGTAATTTTGCAGTGAAAAGTACATTAAATTGGGAGAGAGGGAAGCATATAAAAATGCATTCACTACATTAATATTATTTCTGTCGTGATTTTACATGGGAAGATTTTCAACAGCTTTATGTAGAATTGTGGGAAATTTTATTATTTATTCCAACTCCGGATGGACCAAACATGAGAGTCTTGTATGAAGAAGGATATAATACAAAATAAAGAATAGAGCAAAACATTAAGTGTAGTGCATTTTGCATAAAATGATGAAGTTTAGTTAATACAAAACATATCATTTTGTAATGTAGTCATGCTTTTACCTGCTGCATTAGCATGATGTGAGCATGCATGGTTCAAGTCATGCTTATACCTGCTGCATTAGAATATCTTCAAATAAAACAATGTGAGCATGCAGGGTTGGACAAATCACTTGTCCAGCTGCCTGGGACAACCAAAAGCTGTGTCAGGACAACCATAATTTTTGGTAACTACACCCGGAAAGCAACTTGATCACGGGTTGATTTGTCAATCCTGTGACCGAGTTCAATTTTCTAAGATCTTTGCCAAGTAAGGATTTTCAGGATTTGATTGCACACTGAACTTTTGTATTATATGCCTTGCCTTGCATTGATTTCAGCTCTGCATGAGAAGCCTTCAATTCATATAAGCAGAGCAAGTTTAGTACTGCACTAGAGCCGGCTGAACCAGAGGGGCACAGGGGCATGTGCCCTTCACTTTTCTGTCAAATTTCAAAAGTATCCCTTTTTCAGAGAGAAAAAGTGCCCTTTATTAGAGGGAAAAAATCTTGAACTGTAGCTAAAGATTTTAGAATGGAAAAATGTTGATCACCAGCAGTGAAAGCAAATCAGCCTTAAAGTTTTCAAACAAATTCAGCAAGGGGTGGGGGCAGAGTTTAATCCCCAATAGCTACTGTACCCTACTATACCTGCTTTCACATTAATTTTATCAGAGGGTGCCCCTCAAATTATGTGCCTTCCCTCCCCTCCCTCCAGATTCAAACATCTTCCACCACCTCTGTATGGCAATAAATAAGGTAGGATGGCAACTTCAAAACTTGTATGAAGCAAACAGCCAAAAATCCCAAATCAGATTTTCTAAGAGCAAGAGTCGGCAAGTATTTCTAAGGTGCCTTCTTTGCATATCATCATTATCATGATACACATTGATGTTAGACAGCTATAGCCATTATAGCCATTTTATTTCATAAGCTTAGCGATATATTGATATTTTGATATTGACCCATATGGATATGGCCAATATTGAATTCAACGGTCATAGCATCAATATATTGATATTGTTTTTCAATAAATATACACAATACATGGACTACTAAAAAGGTGATACAATGACTTGCAGGTAGACGGATTAACGGTACAATAAACAATTTTTAGATCTGATGCTGTGGCCTAATTTTGTTCAATGTTTCTGCGCTTGATATGCCCTATTGTTTTGGTAGTGATATCATGCATATTGATGAGTAGACGGGGCTTAATGATAAAATCTTGAAATGTTCATATTTTAACAACTGCGTGTCTGTTTTTGTTTCATATTTGGTCTAATTATGATGTTAGCTAGTACATATTCATGGTGTAAAAACATTGCATTTCATTAATATGCATAGTGGGCGGGGCTTAACATGATTTTGTTGAAAAGAGCTTGTATCTCAAGAACTTTTCATGGGATTTAGTTCATATGTGGTAGACAGATAGCCCATGGGCTGTAGATGTGCCCTAATGTTTTTGGTGTTGTTATCATGCATATTAATGAGTAGGCAGGGCTTAAAGTAAAAATCTTGAAATGTTCATATTTTAACAACCGCATGTCTGTTTTGTTTCATATTTGGGATAATTATGATGTTAGCTAAAGTGTAAATGTTCACAATGTAAAAACATTGAATTTCATTAATATGTTTTGTTTTATATTTGGGATAATTATGATGTTAGCTAAAGTGTAAATGTTCACAATGTAAAAACATTGAATTTCATTAATATGCATAGTGGGGAGGGCTTAATATGATTTTGCTGAAAAGAGCTTATAACCTATGGTTTTATCATTCCATATGGTATCTCATACCTAATGGTATCTCAAGAATGGTAAACTGGATTCATATCTTTTTTGGTACACAGATAGCCCATGGTCTGTAGATGTGCCCTATTGTTTTTGGTGGTGATATCATGCCTATTAGGAAGTGGGAGGGGCTTCAAAGTGAAAATTTTGAAAGACTTATAAATAAGCAACTGTACAGTATGTCCGTTTTACGTCATTTTGGGCATAATAAATTTGTTGGTTATTGTGTACATGATTTTGTTATCAGCAGATGTCATTAATGTGCATGGTGGGCATGGCTTAATATGAAAGTACTAAATGATGTAAACACCATACCGTAACCCCATGAACGATACATCAGATTTATGCTATATCATGGTCTGTACATATATGTTCTAATGTTGTGGTAGTGAATATTATGAGCAGGTGAGGCATACTGACAAATTCTTGCAATAGGATAAATGAGCAATTGTTTTTGCATCAAACTTGCTATGATAACATTGTTAATTATTGTGCAAATTGATGTCAACATTTTTATTGATCTGCATGGTGAGTGTGGTTTATTTATAAATATCCTGGAACAAATATTTCATGATATGCAATGACATAAAAGTAAGTACAAATTTTGCAAATCAATCAGTGTTTGAAAAAGAAGCTTCGGAACCACAAAATCTTTTGGTTCTGGTTTAAGCATAGTAAGTGTTTATTTAAAGGTTTATTTTGCAATAATTTTTATTGATTTGTACAAATAAATTTACTTCACTTTATTGTGCTGAGATGAGGTTACCTTGCACAGAACAGTAACTATGACTTACCTATGACATATAATTTGCATATCGATATTTTGATAATATTGATAGTTTTCAGGCGACATATCGATATTGCATAATTAGGGGATAAAGGCGAGGGTGGCCAGTCTCTAATGCCATTTGAGACCAAGGATGACATCATTGCAGGGTTTGAGTGGACCGAGGCGATAGCCGAGGTCCGCTGGCCCTACGATGATGTCATCCATGGTCTCAAATTGACATTTGAGACCAGCCACCCCGCTCTTATCTCCATTAATAAATATATAATTTTTCAGGTGAAAATATAGCAAAAAAGGCAATTTACTTTGATCTTTTCATATTCTCCTAACAGTTATTATGACGTCATTTATTTAAACATTTCTTCATTTTTTGTTGCGCACGGCCAACTGACCAGTCGAAGATCTGACTGTACAGACAGACAGATTAAAGTTACTCACCAAACGTAATGAATTAAAACACATGTTTGTCCTCAAACATCTTTTTTATATTATTTTCGTACGACAAGTGCAAGAAGCTGTTCGTTATTTTGGAACAATAATAAAGAAATACATTAAAATGGGCTGGTCATAGGTTATCAAGTTTTGACAGACAGTTAAAACTGAAACTCGAAACTGGCTAGCACTCTCAACATTTAGAACAAAGTTAAAAAATAAGGTCTTGGAAAAGTATAATCAGCCACAGGTGAATTAGGGATCAAGGTAAGACTCGAATGATAAACGTAGGTTAAGTTTGTTTAAAGGCCTCTTTTGAAGAAATTTAGAAAGTTTGCAAATGAATTTAGGTTTAATTGGGCTATCTTTCGTTGACTGCTGATTCATTTGTTTTATGACCAAAATAGGCTAGGCTAACATTCTGTTACGTTTACACTACACAGACACACGGCGGGCTGTCAGACTATTAAAATACAATGCATAGTGTACTGTTAGTTGTATATCTACAATTTGAGGTATTTTGATAACAGTGTCAGTAAACATTCCGGCATTCAATCACTTGGGGGCCAAATAACTTTGCAAGGCTTTCAAAATTCTGTTCTGGTCAGTAGAGGAAGGGAGGCAAATAATTTAATAATCCTCATTTTAATTTTTATAAACTTATTAAGAACGGTTGCTATGAAAGATTGTTCTCGAATCAAAGCCAGATGAGAGTTGTGATTGTTGTGGCTATAATTTTGTGGTTGGTTTATTTTTCTCGTACATTTTCTTATATTTCTTTGCATACCCTTGGATGTACTTTTCATTTTTTGCCAATGTAGGCCAATATTTTCCAAAGGGGCACATATGCACTGCCATACAGGTCAGTCTGGTTCGAATGTATTCCAAACCATCGATTAGCCAAACAGAGTACTTACAAATCTAAAATTGTGCCATTTCAGACCTAGGATGATGTACATTTATTATGCTTTATAAGGGTGTTAATATATGGAAAATGTTGATCATCATCATTCTCCTAACATACATCTTGCTGGTCTGGATGTATTTGAAAGCTAGAAACTTAATTTGATATTTATGAATGATCAATATTGTCAAAGCTTATTCTTTCATAATAATACCCATTTAATAAATTGTTACACAACATTGGTCCACTTATTCTAGGCTGTATTGTAAGAGCAACCTAATGCCAAAATGAAATTAACTTTATTGCCATTTTGATTTTAAATATGTAGAACCTTTCATCAATTTAATGGATCTTAAATATTAATCGCAAATACTTTAACTTTGTCTTGCAGCAAATAAATTTTCAATTACACATTCAAATTTTAGTGTTAAAAAAATAAGAAATTGACCTAATATGTAAGATTTTGGGAAAATAAAATCAGAAACTAACATCAATATTATTTTAGTCTAAGCACTATTTTCCAGATGGCAGTGCAGTAGCCCTGTGTCGGTCCCATATTAAAAAGGTGACAGGATCAAATCTCAGTGTGCTCAGTGGCGTAGCCAGCATAAAAAAAAGAGGGGTCTGAAAAGGCTCCTAGACCCCTCCCATGACAAAGTATTCAAATTTAGCCTACTTCAGAGGGCAGTTTTGTTTGTTAAAAGCAAAAAAATTTATATTAAAAGCAAATTTTATCCCAATTATTGAAAAAAATTCTCCAAAAGGGGGAAAAGGAAATAGAGGGTGGGGAGGGGGGGAAGTTGTCCAGACATTTCCCCTTGGCTACACCACTGGCTGTGCTGTGTCCTTCAGAAAGACACTTTATCTCATTTGCTTCAGTTCACTCAGCTGTGAAGTGAGTACCAGTTACGTCTGGGGAGTTAACTAGCGCTCTTTATCTGCTTAGCACCATGGAAACCATGGGTATAAGCTCCGGCTTTATAAGCACCGGCTCTATAAGCACCGGCTCTATAAGCACCGGCTCTATAAGCACCGGCTCTATAAGCACCGGCTCAATAAGCACCGGCTCAATAAGCACCGGCTCTATAAGCACCGGCTCTATAAGCACCGGCTCTATAAGCACCGGCTCTATAAGCACCGGCTCTATAAGCACCGGCTCTATAAGCACCGGCTCTATAAGCACCGGCTCTATAAGCACCGGCTCTATAAGCACCGGCTCTATAAGCACCGGCTCTATAAGCACCGGCTCTATAAGCACCGGCTCTATAAGCACCGGCTCTATAAGCACCGGCTCTATAAGCACCGGCTCTATAAGCACCGGCTCTATAAGCACCGGCTCTATAAACACCGGCTCTATAAACACCAGCTCTATAAGCCATCCAGGTTTATAAGCCATCCAGGCTTGATGGGAGTTAACTTCAACTTTGAACTATTTTCCAGTTGCCTGGAATTTGGAATATCCAGCTAACAATTCCTTTTCTTTTGTTTCATCCACAGTACTCCTTTCTATAAGTTCCCTTTTATGTGATCCAAATCCAGATGACCCCCTAGTGCCTGAAATAGCAAGGATATACAAAACCAACAGAAACCAATATAACAACTTGGCTAAAGAATGGACAAAGAAGTATGCCCAGCTCAAGTGACCATCAGATACCCCCGTAAAGACGACAATTTCTACTTGAAAGATTAAATTAAAAACTGTAAAGCAGGATCATTTCAATTTAGTAGAGATGGCGGTTTTATTCCTCATGTGCTCTCATTGCAGGATGATTCAGTTTGTTTTGCCATACAAGAGGTTTACAAGTGTAATACGTTATGTTTTTGTAATATGTGTTCAATGTTGACATACTAAGCCTTTATATTTCTGTGTAAGTGTCGTAATGTATAGGAATTATAACCTTGATTCGTTCATACTGAAAATTAGATACCTGAAGATTAGTGCTGTCATGATGTGTCGATTATCGTGATATTGTGATAATGCTTTTTCCAGGATATCAAAAATACTCTGGACAACATATGATATGCCATTCTTACATATAAACTGCATGATAACAAAAATGTGTGCAAGAGAATTTCAGAAACATTTCATATCAATGAACTTTTAACAGAATATTTGCAGTAAATCTCATTTTGTATGCTTCCTTTCCTTAGATCTTAAATTTAAATGGAAAAATTTAGATTTGCATGCTGGAAACCCAAGCAGTTTTTGAAAATTGAATAATTGTAAGATATATATCATGTTTTAGTGATATATTGTGATATAGCAATTTATTGCGATTAGTGATATATCGCGATGTAGTGATATATTGCGATATAGTGATATATCACGTTATATTGATATATTGCGATATAGTGATATATCGCGATATAGTGATATATCGCGATACTTTTGTCGACGATAATCAATATTATAATTTACTCATATCGCGACAGCCATACTGAAAATAATGATCATTTTGATGCAGATAGACAGATTCTCTTTACTCATGTTGTTTTGCAGGGATCAACAAATCAATCCAAAATCAACTTGCCTGCTACTGTAGGCAGGAATATGAGAATTTGTGGTTGTCTTGAAAGTATATATGGTTGCCTGCACACATTTCCTTGAATATATGCGATGCAAATTTTGCTGAAAATCGAGTTGTCCATTTGGGCAGGTGAAGTAAATGTCATGATAGCCCGGATAAGAGTTTTGGTCGTCCCTGGCAACTGGACTTACGATTTATCGAATGCAAAGTTTACAGCTGATGTATCTATGAGATGGCAGATACATTAGCTTATGGCAATACTCACACTTGCAAAGAAATTACCAAAAGTATGGAAAATTTGGATGTTTTCAACCAAAATTCTGAGAAATAGTAAGCAATGCATTTACACATAAATTTAAACAGCTTTTTTTCAATTTGATAAAATAGTGAAATTTGGGTTATTTCAGGAAATTTAGGAGTCCTTTTCGAGAAACCCTTTATCATGGATTTGTGGAAGCACTGGCTTATGTATTATATAATTCTCAGTTTCAGTCTAGTAGATGAGAATGTAGGATGTTTCTTTCTACAATGTAATAATTAAGAAGAGTGATTTGATGGTCATTAAGCTATAAGGTTTGTCACTAAAGATGTAACATGTCAATTGTACATTTCTTCTTGCAAAGCAGTGCTGTTAAACTTCTTGCAATAATTGTGTTATTCAAGCAGGAATACTAAATGGTAGGATTTAATAATTGAAATATTTTCTCAAATGTTATTGCAAGAATTTCTAACCAATCATGTCTGTCAGGACGACCCATCTGAGAGTTCAATTGGCCTACCACACATCTGACAAAACTACTGAGTCAATTAAGAGCCAGATATTTCCAATCGGTTACAGCACAGCTTTGCTCCTATTTATTTACAAAACAAAAGTTCCAGTCCGATAAATAATATTCCCTATTTTCAGACATACTGTATATACAAATGCGACTTAGAATAGAATTAACAGATCTGGGAAAATATGGAACAATTGCGCTTTGTTTCAGAACAAAATATTTTTTTTTTTATCTGCTGGAAAATTTCTAAAATTTGTAACTACTTTCTTACTTTTGTGTATTATCCTTTTTCATATTGCGTAAACGTTCTTGACTGGTCACTTCTACTCGGAATTTTGGTTTATGAGACGATCATTGATAAGGAGAAAATATCTATCGTTTGTCACTATTATAGGTCTTGGACCTGTTCTGTACTTTGTAGCACTTTGTAAGGTACTGTAATTTTGGTTTAAATGAATCTTTTTTCTTCTTTTTTCAACTTTGAATTGTGCAGTATAGGTACAAGAAAAAACATGTCAAACTACATGCACAGTTTGTGCTAAAAATGTTGGGTTGATTGAAAATAATGCTGCAATATTTGTTTACCCCCATTCTTTTTCTCATTTTCTTTTGCTATGTTTTGTTATCATGTACCCTTCTACCTCAATTTTTCTTTTCTTTTTACTACCATGTTGTGTACATCTTCTATATTCCCCAGCCGCCAGTTTTGTCTATTTTTGGCGGTTCAATAAAAACACTTTAACAACCATTGACCTTTAATATCACTCATTCACGATAAATATAGATATTTAGTGGATAAATTGTTTACAGAACAAATTAGTCTGTGAACAACAAGTGTAGCTGGTATATAGAATGTCTTCTCATAGCAAGAAGGAAAGTGGAGATATATCGACATGATTTTAAGCATATGTACACGATATGGTTGTTAAATGAACTTTACTGTCATTTGAAAACGCCACATTTTCTTTGTCTTTACTGTACTTGCCTTATTCAGCACACTGACTTTCCACATTTTTAGCTTGACCATTCGAAGAATAGTAGAGCTTTTCTACTACCCCCAGCCATGGGTGCGGTGAAAGTTTGTGATTAAAGATTTCATAAGTTATGAATAGTGTACATTCATGTAACTTGGCATAGGGGTATAGGACATGGTAACTGTTTAAATGAGCATAATTGAGGGGTTGTGTGTGCATACTAATTAGCTTATTTGCATAACAATGAAAATGTTTGTATCTATGATATCTCTTCAATTCGAGTGGATGTGGGGATTTTGTTTGCATAAATGATCATATATGTGAAGAGCATTGTCTACACTTACTGGGGAGATGAAGTGTTTATATTAATATGCTTATTTGCATAACAATAGACTTTCATACAAAATGTTTCAAATGAGGGCATAACTAAGTTATGAATGGTGTACATTCGTGTTATTTGGCACAGGGATAGAGGACATGGGTACTGTTCAAATGAGCATGATTGTGTTGCATTTTAATTAGCTTATTTGCATAACAATGAAAATATTTGTATCTATGATATGTCTTGAATTAAAGCAGGAGTGGGGATTTTGTTTTCACAAATGATAATATATGTGAAGAGCATTGTCTACACTCAATGGTGAGTTGTAATGTGCATATTAAGTAGGTTATTTGCATAACAATAGACTTTTGCATAAAATATTTAACCTGAGATGATAACTTGGTACATGGGTACTGTTCAGTTGAGCATGATTGGGGGGGAGGGGGTGTACTATTTAGCCTATTTGCATAACAATAAAAATATTTGTAGTATCTGTGGTATCTCTTGAATTAAAGTGGGTGTGATAATTTTGCTTAAACAAATGATCATACAGTATATGTGAAGAGCATTCACACTTAATGGTGAGGTATAGTGAGTGTGCATATCAATTAGGTCATTTGCATAACAATAGACTGCTGCAAAAGTTTGACCTGAGATTAAAAATATATGGCTTATGACTTACTACTAGCTTTACATTTCTAGTTTTGTTATAATATTGACTTTCCTGACATAAATAGCAAACAAAATGTTTGTCTTGCCATGACTAAAGAAGCAAATAAAAGTTTCCTTTCTTAAAAGAATGTTAAATTAGGGGTTTGGGAATATAAACAATAAGCAGAATGTCAGGTAGAAATTGACATGATGTTAAAAGTAGACAGGGTGGGTTGGCATGTGGAACAGGGTGGGTTGGCATGTGGAACAGGGTGGGTTGGCATGTGGAACAGGGTGGGTTGGCATGTGGAACAGGGTGGGTTTGCATGTGGAACAGGGTGGGTTGGCATGTGGAACAGGGTGGGTTGGCATGTGGAACAGGGTGGGTTGGCATGTGGAACAGAGTGGGTTGGCATGTGGAACAGGGTGGGTTGGCATGTGGAACAGGGTGGGTTGGCATGTGGAACAGGGTGGGTTGGCATGTGGAACAGGGTGGGTTGGCATGTGGAACAGGGTGGGTTGGCATGTGGAACAGGGTGGGTTGGCATGTGGAACAGGGTGGGTTGGCATGTGGAACAGGGTGGGTTGGCATGTGGAACAGGGTGGGTTGGCATGTGGAACAGGGTGGGTTGGCATGTGGAACAGGGTGGGTTGGCATGTGGAACAGGGTGGGTTGGCATGTGGAACAGGGTGGGTTGGCATGTGGAACAGGGTGGGTTGGCATGTGGAACAGGGTGGGTTGGCATGTGGAAGCGGGTGGGTTGGCATGTGGAACAGGGTGGGTTGGCATGTGGAACAGGGTGGGTTGGCATGTGGAACAGGGTGGGTTGGCATGTGGAACAGGGTGGATTGGCATGTGGGACAGGGTGGGTCAACATGTGGGACAGGGTGGGTCAACATGTGGAACAGGATGGAATGTAACGTAGTGGGGAATCATCTGGATTTCAGTTGTGATGGCATGTGGGTCATGCAAGTGGTGGAATGGCATACAGTATCTGGTTTTCAGGTATGATTGCATGGAGTATAGGCGTGGGATGACATTTGGGACAGGTTGGGATGGAATGTGGGACAGCCTGGAATATGCATTATTAGCAGTGAGGGGATTTGTATAATTTCCAATGTCCACATTAGTTTATCATACGTTAAGCAATATTGTTTCGCATAATTTTGCTCTAATGTTTTGTACATTTTTCATGCTGTTTGACTTTGACACATATTTTCTTAAATTGGAAGAGGTATTACAATCCAGGATGTAGTTCTACGAAAGTGTAGGGGTTGGGAGGGTACAGGTTGGAAAGGGGGTTATGTAAATGACATTCTTTTATTGACATTGGCAAGTTAGGGCATCTCCTATCTTTGTTGTCCAATTGATAGAAGGAAAAGAGGTGTTGTAGTTATAAAGACTGCTAGTTTTACATGTTTTCTGACTTATTGGGTGAGGTAACCTTCAGCTTTTTGGAAGATATTTTGAAGCTTGTAGTGAAATGTGAAAATTAACAAGGCAAATGTAAGTGCATCTTTCAAAGCTCAAGTAATTTAAAATCATCTGCCCCTACTATCCTATGTATTTCCCTCAATAAGCCCATCTCTATACTAGCTTTTAATAGTCAAGCATACTGTCCTTCTGACAGTTCTTGTTTTCAGCTTAAAGGTCAGATGAGTATTATAATACATGTTTGCACTCTTTGTTGCTAATGCTTGCATGTCTTGCTGGGTCACTTTCCACATTATGAGGTATATATATATATATATATATATATAGATATAGATATATATATATATATATATATATATATATATATATATATATATATATATATATATATATATATATATATATATATATGTATGTATATATATACATATATATATATATATATATATATATATATATATATAGATAGATAGATAGATATAGATAGATAGATAGATAGATATATCCAGTGAGTGACTTTTTGCAGCATTTTCGTAGTGCAGCTAGGTGTCTTTTTTCATCATTTTTTTATTTTTATTGCAGGTCCCAAAAAATGCTGTTTTACTGTTAATTTCAAACTGCTGGTCCATTTTTACAATATTTTCTTTGAATAATCCATACTGCATGCAATTGACTTATTTTATACTGTGGGTATCAAATTTTATAATTTCATACTGCACGTACTAAAAAAATTGTTGTACTACAGGTATGGGATTTCGGTTGATGGCTGCACACCTCTACCATTTTAAGTAGGAATTTTGTATGATAGAATAAAAAATAACAATTTTTTCTGATCAAGTTTCATACCTCCCAAAGCAATCTAACACAATTTTTTTAATTATTAAAAACTTTAATGCTACTACTATGGGAGCTGCCATTTTTATTTTAAAACATGCAGAAAATGATGTCAATTAACCCAACAGGATGTTGGAATGCTTTGTATTTCTTTATAATCTATCTCATGTTTTTGAGTATATGAAAACTTGTTATCCTTTTTGTAAGGGTCAATGACATTTTGGTATATATATGAAATTTTCAAAACATGCTGTTAAAACTTTGTTTTACATCATTTTAGAATAAAAAGCTTAGTAGAATTTTTAAAGAAATACATTATAATTCTTGTCATAAGATTTCAATTGCAGAATTTAACAAAATGACAGCCTTCATGTGGCAAATTCAAACATGGATAACTTGAGATAGGAATAACATTTAGGCTCACTGATTTTGGTAGTTGGTTTAGACTTTATGTCTCCTTTACGTACATATTTTCCTATTAAAATCTTTTAAAACATGCCAGACCATTCAAAATGGAAAAAAAAGAAGGAAAAAACAATATGTCTGGCTTTGCATAACAATGTTCACCAACTTGCTGGTGTGAACATTATGTCAACTTACCCAATAAACCTGCTACTGTCATTGGAAATGTATTTACCTAGAAATCTTAAATGGTAGAATGTGAAGGAAAGTAGGCATTTTAAAATTTTGTAAGTGGGTATTTGGAATTGGAAATATTGTTTCATTCAGATGTAACTCAATTTTCAAATTATCTTAAAACTTAAATTGACCACATATCTTTTATTTCAGGTAATTGTCAAAAGCATCTTTTTAAGTTTATGAAGTAAATTAAAGTAAAGATGAATTTTGATTAAGGCTAGTATCAAATTAATTTGAGTTCAACATTGAATTGAATTACATCAATTGTGAAGCAGATTAAATTAGCTATGAAAAAAATTGTGATTGATGAAAGAATATTGTTCTTATATTTATGTATTTTTTTATATTTTTTTTATCGTTTATCTGTGATAACCTTACTCTACTACACGGCGATATTAGCATAGTTTTGGGTGCCTCATCTTTGACCCCGCCTCCCGCGTTTGAAAAAAAGGGGCTGGTAGAGTAAGGGTTAATCAACCCGCGACAACTGTGCCAACTCAAAAATATATGCAGCATGGTCCCGGTGGGCGACCCACTGGGTCACTGAAGCGGAATGAGCCCAACTCTGCTGCTCGGAAGACAGGACCCTTCAATAATCAGCCTGTGCTTAACCCTTGTCTACCACGTGGCGATATTATTGCTGTTTTGGGTGCCCCATCTTTGACCCCGCCTCCCAAGCACGTTTAAAAAAAAAAGTGCTGGTAGAGTAAAGGTTAATAAACATGGATTTTTATTAGATTTAGTTCTTCAGCATTTCATCAAGATGTACTGAAGATTTATTTATTGTTTTTTTTTATGAGTGGACAGTTTGTAAAACTAAAATTTGAAAAGATGGGGATGCATTATAATGATAATTTTGTTAGTTGTACAATATTTATAGATGCATTGATATCAATTATCCAGCCATTAGGTAGCACAGAACTAATTATGTTTTACCGCGCCAGCTCGAAATAAGAACCCCAGAGAAAAGACTAAAATTTTTCGAGAGGTCCCATTTCATGAGACAGAAAGCTGAGAAGTTGACAATTTCAGAAATGGTAGAGAAGGGATAGGTCTTGACTATGCATATTCAAAGTCGACAATATCTGTTTCAGAAAAAGTTTCATGGGGAACTATTTTACGATAAACAATACCAAAATTTGAGTCATTTGGCTGGATGAACAACACCTTTTCACTTCAGCCTCAAAAAAAAGGGTCAAACCTCAGGTGACCCCCTTTTGAAAGTACCCTCATTCGAATGATATAAGAACCAGCATCAAAGGACAGTACTAGTTATTCATGTAACTTTACCAAAGAAATTGATGCTACTGTATTGTGGTCTCAAAAAATAAATTGGTGAAAATTTGTCTCTATTTATTATAACTGTGGATAACATTTTTGTTGTAATTTAAATTATGTTGCTATATTTTTTAAGGGAACACTAGAATAAAATGTTAGGGTGTATTATTCATGAGTCTCTAGAATATTCCAACACATGATGGTGCTTATACCCTTAAATTAAGACCTGTTCAAAAAAGCTAATTGTAAAGTGAAAGTGCAAACTGCAGATTGAAACAGGACACACATCTTAGACTAAGAAGTGTGTAATTTATAAATGTAATGTAGCCATAAGGACGAGGATGGTATAAATGTGTGGGTACAATTTGCAGCCATGCAAAATTGTGCAAATTGCAGACATTGTGTTTAGTTGTAGACTGAGAGACGAAGGTTTGCAGGCTTAGAGAGTAAAAATGCAGGTGTGCAATCTAAAGAATGGTGCATATTGTAGACCTAGGGTATTTTAGTTGCAGGTTGAAGGATGCAAGCATTTGACAAAAAAACTTTAAAACGGTGCATAAAAATGAAAATGGTGTCAATTCCAGACATAATTGATTTTGCAAATTGCAGACATGAATGAAAGATCATATTGCAAATAATTGCAAATTCAGGACATTAAAGGAATATCCCATGTTTTTTTTGTAACTTTTCATAAGAAAGAGATCAATTTAAAAACAATTTAGTACAAAAATCATCTAGATATCTTATTCCTTTTAGGAGATATTCAAATTTTAAGGTTAACAAAAAATGCCAATAAACGAATAGAAAAGGCTCAGTACGACATCACAGCAACACATTCTCCCACAAAGTATGTATTTCATTAAAATCTATTATCTATTTTTGTTTGTAAAACCTGCTAAAAAAGAAAATTGATGAAAGTTAGGTATTTATATACATTGCCAGATATACCCTTTTCAATAACTTGTGGAAAATTGTTTCTAATCATACAGAAACAACCAATTAACGTGACAGTATGACATCATCAAACAAGTACAAAAACTCTAAAATACAATTGGGAAATCTGTAAAAAATCCACCTAAACGGAAATATGATTTTAACCTGATTTTTGTACCAAATTGGCTCTAAAAGTATGTTCTTTCAAATAAAATGTTATAAAATTCCATGGGAATATTCCATTAAGGGGTGTCCATTGCTGACCAAAAAGTACGGTACATTGGCAGAATTTAGCATATTTGTTAAATACAAATATCATGTTTGTAAAATACAAATATTGAGAAATTGCATATCGCAAATTGTAGAAAGGATTTGTACTGAATTTATTGCACAGAAGTTTAAGTCCATTTACCTTCATCTTATGTACAGTCAGTGTAAAATGATTAAAGAAGACTTTAAATGCATGAATTACATGATTGAATTTCAGAGGTCTTTACTCGTGTCTTATTTTAGCGGTACCTCGGACAGTCGGATGGTCAAGTTGGACTGGGGGACATAAAGCTAATCATGTGTGAACTGGAATCTAAAAGCTCTTTTGTTAACTAAGGAGGCATAATATTGTTGATTATTTGTTTATTGGCTTTCATGCACACATCCAGCCCCAGGTCGAAGGTCAGTATTGGGAGATAAATGGCAAGGGGACAAGGAATTCCTACCTGCTGAAAATTATATAAAATTCATAAAATTTGATATTTTATTTGAAACAAAATCAGTCCCAAAGATTCTGTTGGCTGTTTATATGCTTTGCTAATTGTATACAGGCATGGAAAATGGAACATTTTTAATCAGTTTTTTGAAAACCTTTGACCCACCCTGGGCAAAAAAAAGTCTAGCCATGTAACTTGTCCATTTTAGTACGTAAGATTTTATAACCGAGAGTAGTAAGTATGCACAGCCTCTCTAACAAAATTATTGATGGGGAATTTATTTTCTCCCCGCCCTTTGACCTTCCCACTCTCTGACCTCCGCACCCTCTGACCCCCGATCTCCACCACACCTCATCCGCCCTACCTTTGTTTTCATTCTCTAAGCTGTTCAGAAAGTGTTATCTATATCAACTCCCTGATTATATGCTGCATGAAAGTTACTTTTTAGATATTCCACTCAAAAATCTGGATGATCATTGGATAAGCACTTGAGACAACTGTGCAAACCACAATCAACAGTAGCGTGAAAGAGTTCCTGGTCAAATTGTCTATCTGCAGCTGTATGGTGCCATTAAATATTGAAGAGTAACAAAGAATATACAGCGAAAAAAGTTTTGAGTTTCGGTGAAGAAATACCGCATTAAAAATTAATTTCATCAATACAATGAGGGTTTTTAAAATGCAGGGTTTACTGTTTAAAGAATATTGATGGGACCAGTGGCATGGTGGGTCGTGTTTCACTGGGGGCATGGGAATTTTTGCGCCCCCTGAAAAAAAGCTCATAGGAGTAAATCGTTAGGCACATAGAAGTAAATTGGCATGAACCGTTTAAGAAATTGCTTTAAATCAGTGTTATGAATTTAGGAACAGTCAACAGGTTAAAGCCTTTGAAGGGGCGAAACCTCCGGAAGCGCTGCTCTAGTGAAATTTCAGTACCGAAAATCGAAGAAAAATGGGAGGAAAGTTTCCGAAAATGGTACGAGAATGAAAGAAATTTCCCCAAAATTGAAAGAGATATCCCGAAAATTGAAGAAAAATTACCAGATTACCGAAAATCGTGGAAAACCCTGTCGACACCCATTCCTCTCCAGTCGTTTGATTGCACGCCCTAAACGACCCCAATCCGACTGTCCTATAGTTTTGCCTTCTTTTCTCCTTAAGTTTGACAAGGGACTTGTGATTGGGAAATCCTGATAAATTTGATATAATTTCCGCCTTGTTGACCTAATTTGGCTTCTTAGTTTTACTGTATTTGCTCTTAATTTCGGCATGTTAGTTTGTTTAGTTTTTCACACGAGTGAATTTTCTCTCGTCAGCTCATCATCACGCTTGCCTTATGCACGAAATA
Source organism: Chiridota heheva (assembly GCA_020152595.1). NCBI lineage: Eukaryota > Metazoa > Echinodermata > Holothuroidea > Apodida > Chiridotidae > Chiridota > Chiridota heheva. The sequence goes on from JAIGNY010003849.1 coordinate 132,011, forward strand.
CAAATACATACTAAATACTAATATTACTATTATATTATATATTATTGTGTCCCCTCTTCATTTAAACTATTTGTTATTTACGGGTGGTGGGTGGTGTGGTTAGGGGTGGTGTCACGTTTTTCCCTTCTCTGTTCTTGTTTAGATACAACTATGCATGTACTCAAAGTAGATTAAGTCATATTATTTCATTGCTTAAAGGGAGTGCCCTACTCGTTAAGCCATGGTTTTTTAGGGCACTTCTTTTCACAACATTCTGTATTATTATTATTATTATTATTATTATTATTATTATTATTATTATTATTATTATTATTATTATTGTTATTATTATTATTATTATTATCATTATTATTATTTTTATTATTGTTATTATTATTATTATTATTATTATTATTATTATTATTATTATTATTATTATTATTATTATTATCATTATTATTATTATGATCATTATTATTATTATTATTAGCATTATTTTATATCATTATTA
>JAIGNY010003849.1:135000-152500 GCA_020152595.1 Chiridota heheva
ACCTTATGCCCGACTCGAAAACCTATTACGAAGGAAAAATCGCAATGAATCTGTGAATAAACAAATAATTTAGAGTAATGGCTTTTGGCTTTGGCTTTGTGGGGATGGGGTAGCCTTCGGAAAATAGTCTTCATTTCTGGGAAATTTTGATTTTCAGGCGGGTTTTTCGATTTTCGGTAAATTTTTGGCAAATTTTTCTCAATTTTCACGAGCTTTACTTATTTTCCGCATAATTTTGTTCAATTTTTGGAAAATTGTTAAATTTCCAGGCAATTTCGGGAAATTATCTGGTAAGTTTTTTTCAAGTTCCTTTTTTTCTGCACATTTTTGGGAGCTCTCCTTTATTTCCCTACAATTTCCTTTAATTTTCGAATTCATTTTCAGGTTTTTTGATTTCGGGAATTTTAGCGTATTTTTGACTAATTTTTGGAAAATGTTCTGGCATTTTCGAAAACTTCAAGCAGCTTTTTGATTTAGGGAAATTTCCTTCAATTATCGGAAAATATAGTTGAATCGGGCATGATTCCGACAAATGACTGATTTAAAAATTGCATTTTGCCTCTCCGTCTGCCTGACGGTGCCTAATTATCATAGTGTCAATCGTCATCATGCCGAGTCAGGAGCCTGCATGACCCAAATATCTAGCCGAGTCGGGACTACAGGGGGCTGCCTTCGCCCCAGTCCCCTGCCTCGCACGGCAATGAGGGTGCAGAGTCTTAGGAAGTGAGAAGCAGGAGGAAAGGTACTTCGTGAACAGATGAAAGGATTTCACATTCCCCGCCGACTGCTTTTTCTTTCTATTGGGACTTACTAACATAAGATTTTTTTTTTTTTTTTTTACTACTAACATAAGATTGAAAAAAAAAATTGATACAATTGTTGGCAATTTCAGTAATATTTGGCAACATTTCCAGATAATTGATAAAAATTGACTATAAATTCCCGATTAAGAAGGAAATTTCCCGAAATTTGTCCCAAAATGACGAAAATTGCATGGGAATGAAGGTAGTTTTCTAAAAATTGAATGATATTTCCCGGAATAAATTAGCTGAATGAAATACGCTATAGAATCATACCTTAGCAACTTATTTCGGTAGAGCATAGTGCCCCCCCCCCCTCCCCCGCTCCTTCTCCCCTCCCACACGCTAGCATCCCTAGAAATATTATTTGAAAATTCAGTTTTCGGAATTGCGGAAATGAACCAACAAAATACTGAAATTTTGCGGTCAGTAATCGCAAAATGGTAGATTATTATTCGGAAATGTCCAATTAGAGAAACCATTGAATCACAAAATAATTGATTTTGTCCCCTGAAAAAGGTTAAAGCGATGAAATAAAAAAAAAGAAAGAAAAAGATTTGTTTGATGAGAAGGCAGGTAGTATGGAGCATAAGGGATGGGCAGATTGGTGGACATAAAATTCAATAAATCTAAATTAAGTTTTTGGTGAGGCTGGAACATGGCGCTATTTATTTGAGGCCAAATGAAGCTTAGATTCGGTCAAAATTTACAAAGATTTTATTTTTTAAGGCGAAATAGACTATTAAATTCAGAAGAAATTCGCAAACTTAAAAAAATGTGTTGTGATTATAAACCAAGTAAAGGATTCAAAATACCTGATTGGGGCCCAGGAGTAACGCCCTGGAAGCGCAACAAATTTTAATCATTACAGCCAAATCAAATCTCAGAATAGGGCTAAAAATTCCTGTTTATTCCCCCCCTCCCCACCCCAGCCTTTCTCCGCTCCTTATTTTATATCGAAATAATTGCAATTTTGCTTTGGTCAAATAAAAGCTGAAATTTTTTGGACCGGGGCAAATATATAGATTATTAGAAATTTCCGCCTTTTGCCAACCGCCCCTCCGCCCCATCATTTTAAATCAAAATAGTTGCAATATTACATGAATAACGAGCCCCTTTTTTTGTTGAGAATGTGCCCTTTTGAAATCTAAAATATCATAAGCACCCAAAATTTTCAAGATTTTTTGCCCTTTTTGCAAAAAACGAGCCTAAATTTCTGGCTACAGGCCTGCTGAATGTGCAGTTTATTAGAAAACAAAAAGCTATTTATTGGCAGCACCACCCACCCCCATCTCCTCCACAAAAAATTGCAAAATTGTTTTTAAAAAGTTGGGCCAAGTAGACCTCCTTGATCCATTTATATTGTGGAGTATTATTCAAGTATTCGGGATGACGTCATAATACAGTAATAGCGTCATACTGAAAGGGGTGGTGGAGGGGAGAGAGGGGTGGGAGAGGAGGAGAGAGGGGTGGGAAAGGGGTGGGAAGGAGAGAGAGAGGGTGGGGGGGGAGAGGAAGGGGTGTGGAGGGGAGGGAGAGAGGGGTGGGGAGGGAGAGAGGGTGTGGGGCGGTGGAGGAGAATGGGAAAGGGGGTGGGGACGGATACAGAGAGGGGGTTGGAGAGGGAGAAAGAGGGTGTGGAGGGGGAGAAAAGAAAGAGGTGGGGAGGGGAGAGGGGGAGGGGAGGGGTGGGTGGGAGAGTGGGGGGGGTAGGGGAGTGGTGTGGTAGGGAGGGGTTGTGGATGGGAGAGGGGTGAGGAGGGGAGGGTGGGGAGGTAGGGGTGGAAAGGGGGATAGCGGGGTGGGGAGGGGAGAGAGGGAGGTAGGTGTCGGAGAACTATAGATTTATAAATTTTAACAAGGCCTAACCTAACTACTGAGATACACACCTCACCCAGTAGGCACTACTTGCAAACCAATACTTGTATATTCTTTGGCTATAGCGTATGTATACTACAGTCAGATGAAGTTATCTTACTACACCTTGATTAGCTTTCAGCTGAATGATATCATGGAGCTAAGTTAATAGCTCCATGATGATATAAATAAAAAAAACAAACAGACATGGTCTATTCATCACATCATAAGATCATATTCTCAGACTATATGCATGGCCATCCAAATGTGATCTCTCTTACTGCTTAAATTACCTGTTATGCAACTTGATAGTGTAGATGTGTCCATAGGTTTCTGTATTATATCATAGTGTATGAAATGTGTAATGCATATGGGAAGGGGGTGGGGTGGGGGGAGAGAGAGAGGGAGGGGGAGAGAGAAGAGAGAGGGGAGGGGAGGGAGAGAGAGAGAGGGGTGGTGAGGGGAAGAGAGGGGGATGTAGGTGTCGGAGTACTATAGATTTATAGATTTTAACAAGGCCTCACCTCAAGATAAACACCTCACTCAGTAGGCATTTACACTACTACTACTACTGCTACTACTACTACTACTGCTACTACTACTACTACTACCACTACTACCACTGCTACCACTACTGCTACTGCTACCACTACTACTACTACCACTACCACACCACCTGCCACCACTACCACCACCACCACCACCACCACCACCACCACCACCACCACCACCACCACCACCACCACCACCACCACCACCACCACCACCACACCACCACCACCACCACCACTACCACCACCACCACTGCCACCACCACACCACACCCACTGCCACTGCCACCACCACTACCACTACCACTACCACTACCACTACCACTACCACTACTACTACTACTACTACTACTACTACTACTACTACTACTACTACTACTACTACTACTACTACTACTACTACTACTACTACTACTACTACTACTACTACTACTACTACTACTACTACTACTGACCTTTGTAAGTTGTAACAGCCAGATAGCAGGGACCTGCTATCTAAATAGCAGGTAACAGTACATGTACACTGTAGTTAGAGCCTTTCATATCTGACAAGCAGTACTGAAATGCTCAGATAACATTTATTGACCGACCACATTTGGGATGCAATGAAATGTAATTAATGTTCTCTTTAAGTCCAGTTTAGGCGGCCAAGTCAGTCAAAATATGCCTATGACATACACATATTGGCAATGGGTGTGGCAAAGATCAGTCTTATTAGGAATAAGACCAGTAGTTTTTCCAACTACATTGGAACAACTTTGCCAATTTCCTGCCACTGAGTACTGGTTTACAAACTGACAAAGGGGCTTTTATTATTTGAAGATTTCGAAGAAGCTTTCGATAGATTAGAGTTGAACTTCATCTTTAAGTGTCTCATTTTTTTAATTTTGGTCCCATGTTTATTAAATGGATTAAGACCATTTTTAATAACTGATATAGAGTCTTTAATATTGATTATACGATTTTCCTATCTCGAGAGGGGTACGCTAAGTGTGTCCCCTTAGCCCATATCTATTTATCACCTGTGCAGAGGATCAACACTCGTCATTTTAAAGGTATTACTATTAATAATGTTAAGATCAAAGTTTTACATTACGCCGATGACACGACAATCTGTATGGATGGTAGTCAGGGGACCCTTAATAAAATTTGTCGTATTTTTGATGATTTTGAAGCCAGCCTAATTGGGTTTAAAGGTTGGTAAAGATAAATCATACATTTTCCCATTTGGTAATCTTAAGAGCAGAACACCTTGTTTTAACAATAATCATGGTTATATATGTGGACACTGGGTCGCATTGTAATATAACCTATGAACAGAGGTTCTGTCAGGTTTAATTTGAAAGAAGTTGGAGATGAGATATCACCTAATTTGTCCATCCCTTTCTGAAATGTAAATTTATCCCAAAATATAGAACAAAATGTAATATTTTATTAGCAGCTAGTTCTAAATACTTATTTTGCAGTTATCACACTTTATTTTAACGCAATGGAAGCAAGACGTTTGTTTCTTTCTCTTTGATTATTGTTTGTTGTAAGAACCTCAATCATGTACCATTTAATTTTATCGTTAATGTTTGTGACAAAGGCCAGATGGCCTAGAGCACTGTAATAAATTGTATTGTATTGTATTGTATTGTATTAACTTACCAGATATCACCTTTGATCATGATAATAGTACCCTTTTCAATCTAAATTTTCCTCCAAACCTTTCTAGGCCTAAACGCCTACTTCCTGTCAGCCTGTATGGTCTCAAAGAGACCTTCTTTTTTGGTCGTATTACCATTATTACAACTTTAGGTTTATCAGTGTATCCCTATTGGTTTTCCTTTTTGAGAATCTCTCTAATCTTCCGGTTTCTTTTCTTAATGATTTGGATTCTACCATCTCTAATAATTAAACAAAATCTTGAACAAAAACATTTTAAAATTGTTGTTTCTACAGCATTTTAAATACATGTTGACAGGAGCAACAACATAGACTTAACTAAAAGAAAATATACTTGGAACCATAAAAATGACAAAAAAGTTCAACATAATTGTTTAAATTTAACCACTACAGATTTTTGAAGATTTTTTTGAGCAATATGCAAATTTGTGTGTGTTTCTCTTGCAATGTATGAACTTTCTCATATAAATGATTTCTTTATTTAGTTTTCTATTTCTCTTTGAGAAAAGAGGAATATTATTCTGATGAAAGTAGGCCTATTTGGTTTTTATCCACCACCAAATTCAAATGGAAGAAGGCATTTTGAACATTTTCTGGTTCTGAAATTTGAAAAAAAAAAAAAAGGAAGAAATGTGAAAGCATTTTGGGGTATTTTCCCGCACATTTTTTCAATACATGAAAGATTTTGAGGTCGCCAGATCTGAGGTAGAAAACTTTGGGAGGGTACCGACAAGGCTGTGGAGTTGTGTATGAGGAAAAGGGAAAGTCTTTTTAAACTGTCTGGTTTATTGGTGGCCTGAAGGATACAAATGTTGGGACTGGGGCTGAAGAATGGCCCTTTGAGTCACCCACTTTTTATCAAAATATAAAGACTAAGAATTTCACGCTTGTTCAGTCAATTATTAAACTCAAAATGTTTGTATCTTTAATTTTTTTGGCATCCTTTTTCAAAAAAGATATGTCAATCTGATAATGTTGGACACGATCAACAATAACTCATCTCAATCCATTGTTTTAAATACCAGTTATTGTGAATAAAAGATCATTTGGTGCAACCAACATAGGATTTATGGAAATATGTGCATGCTATGCGGTTCATCATGTTCAACTGTTTTTTACTTTATTAAAAATCTGGGCCTGAAAATAAAACAGATTTTACAAGAAAAATAAGATTTTTAGGACATACCTACAAATGTCTATATAAAAGTTGCAAGTCAATTATCAATCAGCCAAAATTTAAATAAATTTTATTAAATATTCCAAGACATTTCTCATTCAATGTTCTATCAGTCAATTTGTAAGTTATTGGTACTTGAAAATCACAACAGTTCGAAAATAGACATAATATCTTAATTACCTCCATCCTAATTCATCTTAATCATGTCTCATTTTTTGCCAAAAATTAATTCCATACTAGGACCCATAAATCCCCTTTCAAGTCGGCCATTATAATTTTCCAACTTGCTTCTGAAGAACCCAGACCCATTAAAAAACATTACTAATAAAATTATGTAATCCAATGCTAAACCTTAATTAGTTAAGTATTTTAATTGAAACAGTTTGATTCGTTATAGGACCTAGGGATTCAATCAATTCCTTTGTTTTAGAGTTTATAGGTTAACACAACGAATTAGGTAGCTATCTTTATAGAAGCGGAATTACAGTGGCACAGTGGTTTAGGATTCTGTGATAATTCAATTCCTTTGTTTCGTTAACCGGCGGTTTAGGAACTGATTTTGTCCTTGAACAAACACTTAATTGTCTGGCGGACCAGATTTGGCCCGTGGGTCACCTATTAAGAATCACCGCTTTAAAGATTTTCAAATTCCAAATTATACTATGCTTTTACCATACTCAAGCAAGTGCAAATTTTTCAGAGGGCTTTTAAAGGATTCGCATAGAAAAAAAAAAAAAAATCCTTTAATATGTGACATTGGTTAACCGGCTTCATGACAAAGCTTCATCTTGATCTTCAAACTGCTTTTTGCCAATCAGTCACAATCACAACTGAATGTGAGACGCAAAGTCTGCTTTGTATATATTTATGTATTTCCTTAGTTTCATCAGGAAAAATAAGCATTAATGATTAAAGCAAAATATCAAAGGAATCAAACCACAATGATTAAGTAAATAGACAGCTGGACTGATCACATGAATTTTCAAAATAATTATAAAATTTATATTAAATATAAATATTAATGCAGTTTTTAACATTAATTGCTGTCAATAAATGAGACTCCGCCATCATCATCATTAATATTTTGTACTCCCAGCTAATACAGAGCCACAGAAAACGTACCAAACCCCCATCTGCATGCTGAATCACGTTATATTAAATCTTATTCGCTTATTATCTTGAAAATATGTTTTTTTTCTTAATATAAATTTACAAATAAGAACATTGCCACACTGGAAAGTTCTCCAAAGAGATCCCTTTGAAGTTTTGTGACTCTTTGAAATCTCTTTGGGTCCCTTTGACATGTTACTGAGAGGAAACCCTTTGAAAACTTTTTTATGTCCCTTTTGAGTCCCTTTTCAATCTCAATTGGAGTACTTTTATTTTTGTCCGCCGACGACGACGACGACGACGACGACGACGACGACGACGAATGAACACACAATTACAATGACGGGGTCGTCGCCTGCGTATTCGGTTATGACAGTAACAATGCTATCACGAAACACTTAATACGACCCGGACGAAAACACAGGTACAGCGTACGGACAGACTAACATCGACAACCAAGTCAACTGGTCAATGTCCACGGCCTTTGATAACCAGCGTTATAGTCATTACTGAATGAGACGTTTTATTAATAAAGGAAACTGAGCAAAATCAAGCTCCCTTTAATATTTTCTTAAGAACCAAAATGCCCCTAAAATTCAAGGACATTTTGGGCCATCCCATAAAAAAAAAAAAAAAAATGCTCTTAAGTAAGACGTGCACATGAGTCTGGGGATAGCAGAAAATTGCTTAATCCATGGTAGACGTCCTGGTAGGCGTTTTTGGGCTTGATTTTGGTAGCAGAAGATTGCTTAAAATCGTGTCAATTCCACACTAAAATTAGTTTAAAAGGAATTTATATTTCTGAAGGAATGTTCAAATGTAGAATCCATTGATGTTTTTTTAGTTTGGACCTATGGTTTTTTAGTTTTTGATGTACTAGAATGCGTTGAGAATAAAATCTTTATAAGAATATATTCTTAAGCCAATTTTTTTGCCCCTGTGCACATTCGGCGCCCTCTGAAAAGCTTCTACCAGCTGTTTCAATAAAAAAATGCTGCCCTTCATGGTAGGCCTAGTAGGGGCAGATATCAAATATTGCTGACGAGCTCTCTTCATGCATCTTTTATTTTCCAGGCGCGAAATCCAGGGGCCCGCTCGAGTGCCAATGGTTGCGTTTGGGGTGAAGTCTCCGGAAATTTGGTCTTTTCTGTGGAATATTTATGCGCTTTTGGACTACAAAAATGGAATTTTACGTGCAAAAAGTATGTAAGAAGAATTTATTGATCAATACATACATTTTCCCAGGGCCTAAAAAGATATATTTTTAGGACAATTTTGGCGCCCCTTGAGCACTCCGGCGCACTCCCAGAAAGAATCGTTCCCCTGCCACCACGCCACTGCCTTTGGGCATGCATGTCCCAAAAGGAACCCTTTGAAAACCAGTGTGTGTGTTGTAAACATTAGTCTCTTTGGAATCCATTTGCCAATTCTTTGACGGGCCCTTTGAGTTTCTTTGAAAATCTCAAAGGGTTTCAAAAGGATTTTCCAGCTGGGCCAGAAAAAAGGGCACTTTTCCTTTCTAAGAAAAAGGCACTTTTCCTCTATCTAAAAAAAAAAAAAAAGGTACGGTACTTTTTAAACTTTTGAAAAAAAAAGTGGGTGTGCCCCCGGTTTCGCCGCCGCTTAGAGTGTTTCGCCCTAACATTTTAAACCTGCATGAATCTGGCTACGCCACTGATTTCAGGAAATTCATGTAAATACCCCTTGAAATACATTTATTTTCCTGCAGTTGAAAACTCGCTTTGAATTTTGGGCCCCAAGCTCAAAATTCCATAAACCTACAGGGTGTGTTTACAATATATACTGCACAAAAGGTGATGTAATTTTGCTGAAACAGCGAATCCTGTGGCCTTGTGCACTGTACTGTTAACACAGACAGTCTACGTACGTACCTCGCGTACGTTGTCAGCGACGCAACTAGACTAGACGTACCAAGTGTTACAAATAGAATGTACTTACTAGGCCTATACTGTACTGGTACAATCAGACACTTATGAAGTTTTGAGACAGTAAGCACTAAGACTGTAAGCCTGGAACCTGGAAGATACCACGTACCAAACGAAAGACTCTTCATGTTGATGTTGGTAAGAGAACTGTTTTATTGCACGGGCATTTCAAGTTATGTGGCAACTAAGGAAGGGAATAAGTAAATCTTGACGACATTAGTTTGTGGCCTATCTGCGCGCAGGTTTGTTAATACTTTTTTAAATAGTAGAACATCAATGATGTAGTAGCTCAACATATATTTTGGGGTGTTTACAACAATACAAGTCATTTTTGTTGGTGGGTGGTTAATACACCACTTTAAACTTTCAGTGACCTTGAGGTTAGTCCGGTACATTTAATCACACTGCACAGTAATGCATATCAATATGATATGGCCTGGACGAGTCAGCCTTTAAAATCCTCAATAACTCTCTTTACGTCTCAAGTTAAAAGTACAAAAAACATATTTTTTGGTAGAGTGTGTATGAGCAAAGCCTTCTGATTGTTAATGGAACAAAAATTATCATGTCCTCGGTGAGAAAGCAACTTTGTAAGCTCAAACGGTGAATCTTGCATGAATACGTTCACTATATATATATATCAGGCTTGTTCATTATTTTAAAATTACAATGCGAAAAAAGGGGAGGAGGGGAGGGGAAATGCCCGGCCGGCATGGCGCGTGGCTTGTTTGTCCATCCTTTGGTACAAAGCCACCTTTTTAAATCTCAATTTCTACAACTTTAACTTGTCAGGATCTAAACACGCCAACACACCCCGTCTCCTCTAGGAACTGATCAATGGATATTTGCTCCTAAAAAGGATTTAACTTGTGGGCAAGCAACAATAAAACCAGTGAAAACTAATATATGAAGATATCATAATTCTTTATTGAGATATGGTTTTAGATATAAAGATGGTTACAGACCAACACAATATTCATTATACAATGCATCGGGCAACAATTTCTGTTGTTTCTATAGAATCCAAAATGATTCAGAATTTTGATCAATTCAATTTGTAACCAGATATTGAATTTGTTGTACAGAAACCCAAAAACAAACAATAGAATATGTTTAACAAAAACTTTACCTAATGGATCTATATCTAATTAACATGTGCGCAACAGGACTTATACTCCTTTCCTGACCAAGCTTAAGATGATTCTTTACAGGGGGGCCATTGTAAGGGGGGTAGGACATCATAGTTCTAACAGCAAGTGATCATCTTTCAGTTGTTCAAAGCAAAGAATGTCCACAGGAACTTAGCAATACACAGACCTGCCAACTAGTACGATTTTGCCATATTTAATGCAGGAAAATGTTGGAAATACGATTGTACGCTTTTTGGCACCAGAATACGTTTTTTTTTAATTTATTTATTTTATTTTTTAATTTTTTTTAATTTTTAATTTTTATTTATTTATTTATTTATTATTACTATTTTTGTACTCAAACTTTTTACGCTCGGTTGGCGTTCATGTCCTCTTGAAGGATTTTTGCCAACTTAACCGATTCAGATTCAGAATACGATTAATAACCATATTTAACACTTGACAAGTTTCCGTTGGCACTTTTCTTAAAAGTCCCTGCATATGGCAAAGCCCTTGCCAATTTGTTTGTTTGTTTGTTTTTTTGGTTAAATACATTTTAACCACTTCATAATCTGACATAAAATAGCCACAGTAAACCTTTGTTTTGTACATTTTGTTTGAAGAGTACAGTTTTTTTTATCAAAAATACAACTTTTGTAGTTCTAGAATACAGTCTGGTGATCCTAAAGGTTGGCAGGTCTGAATACAAGAGGCTTTCACAAAGAATAACTTCGCTCAGACAGGCTAATATTATACATGTACTGTACAGGTAGTTCAGAACTGCTGTAGCCGGAGAATGAGGGACTGTCCTCACTGATAGTAGTTGGCTACAGAACACATCTTCAAAACTAAATGATTGTCACGAATGTCAGCTTAACTTCTCACAGGTTACATAACTGCCTCAGTAGACTACATTAACAGTCTGGTCTATAGTGGGTTGTCCCTACAATTTACAATTTTCAAACTCTTTTTATGCCTTTTCAACAGGAAGTACACAAATTTCTAGAAATAAACATATTTCCATTTTAGGAAAAAATATTTACTCTTGCTAGTGACTTTAATAGGCCATTCATAACTTTTCTGCCTAAAAGATACCAAAACATATCAACAAAATTCATTCTTAAGAGGTATTTATAACATTCCTGACCTCACTTGAAGCGTATCCTAACCTCACTTGAAGTGTAATATCTCTGTCTTGCAATGAGATGTCTTAAAGGTCCTTAACGTAAAGAGATCACTGATTGTGTGTACACATGTAGTGTATTATGCATTACTCTGTCTGTTTAATGGAATTCTTGGCAAAAAAATACATATTCTTCTCACTAATGGAAATACACGATACTACCTAAAGTAGCATTATTTTTATAATGAGAAATTCCAGCTCCTTACACATGTACTTCCATTTCAAGTTTGTCTTTGCATACCAAGAAAAAAAAAAAAAAAAAAAAAAAACTCAGTCCCCAAACTTAAATTAATAATACTAATTTTCTATTGTTGTCATTTTACTTCTAATTTATTTACCTTTTCAGATGAACAAAATCTTTTCAATTTATTGTATGCGAGTGGGCCACAGACCCCTAGCTTCATTTAAAAAGGGGCATGGTGCTAGACTTTTTGAGGGGCATACAATGCGCGCCTGAAGTGCTGCGTCTTTTGGGCATGGAACCCAGGGGCCTTCTTAAGGCTCAATCCCATGGTGAAGAAGCTCTGGGATTTTAGCTATAATCAAACTTCAGAATGAAACTATTCTGATTGATAAGGACCATTCATGAGCCAAACAGGACAATTGCTTACTCTGCTATCATTCTGTGTTCTGTATCCATGTAAGGTAATCATTTATAAGGTTAATTAAGATTATTAAGTAAAAAAAAAAGTATATTTATTTATTTTTCTCATGAGGGACAGGGCGGATCCCAGGGGCAGGGTGGACCCCAGGGGGCAGAGCAGTCCCCAGGGGCAGGGCAGATCCACAGAGGGGCCGCCCTGTAAAACAGCAAAGCTAGGGGTCTGCACCAGATTTGGATTGCCCTATGGCTACTGTGCTGAAGGCAAGCAATCTTGACTTGAGCGACTTCAGCTCTGATTTTCTCACAGGGAACAATAAGGCCGACGATAACAAGTATGTTCAGTGCATGAAAAATCCTTTTCATACTTCAAACAAAAAAAATCGCAACATTTAAAAATTGTACAAATCTGGTAGAAAACCACTGTAACTTTATTTTGTATGCATATTTAGTGTTTAAGGTATCATGTGATCAGAACTTCTGACTATATTGACCTCGAGGTCACTGAAAGTGTGAAGTCGCGTATTCGAGTTATCTGGGGTTGTTAGAAAAGAAATACTTGTTTGATTTTTTTTTTTTTTTGAGGGGAGGGGGGTGGAAGCAAGCAGGAGCTTTAATATCATTGTGATGGTAGAACATAAATGATGTAGTAGCTCAATATATATTTTTATGGGTGGGTATAAGACTGTTTTTGTTGGTGAGGAGTTACATTGGTTAGGCTGGGATTGTTAGGATAGGAATACATGTTTTATTAGCAATGGTACAACAAAAGGTTAGGAATTCCCGGAAGCAGACCCCTATCTTTGCTGTTTTATGGGGTGGCCTGCCCTGCCCCTCCATAGGCCCACCCTTCCCTCCTGGTGGTCTGCCCTGCCCCCCTGGGGTCTGCCCTGCCCCTTATGAGAAAAAATAATATTTCTTTTAATTATTTTATTTTACATATATTTAAAAAAAAACTTAATTAACCTCATAAATGAAATACCTTACATGGATACAGAACACAGAATGATAGTATAGTAAGCAATTGTCCTGTTTGGCTCATGAATGATCCTTATCAATCAGAATAGTTTCATTCTGAGGTATGATTATAGCTAAAATCCCAGAGCTTCTTCACCATGGGATTGAGCTCCTGGACTCCATGCCGAAAAGACGCAGCGCTTTGCGAACATTAATGTGCCCCTCAACAAGTCTAGCACCCTGCCCCTTATTAAATCAAGCCAGGTGAATGCCTGGAAGGGTGGGTAAACCTTACAGGCCCTGGGCAAAATTGATTTGAGTCTATCCCTGAACAATGAGTAATTGAGGGGCACTTTTTATTTAAAAATAGGGCACTCCTGTCAGTTTTCAAAATTGTGTAGGCAGCGTGTGCCCTGCTCGTGGTTTCCTATGCATATGGTTTGAGCATAGGTGGGATTTGGGTGAGCAAGGGACACTTCCCCATCCTCATTTTTTTGTTTGTTTGTATGGTGATGTGATGTATCTTAGTGTGATCTTTGACCCCCTCCTCCTTCTTTCTCTCCCTCCTTCCAACACACACACTTTTGACTTACCCCGGACAAATTCCACTATTGGGCTTGTTTGAGATTTTTGAGATTTGGGAGCCAGGACCAATGTTGACAATTACTCATTGTGCAAATATATAAAAGGCTTCTTTTTAAAATTGCTGCTTAGAAAATAATTGGGGGCATCCCCCTCCCACACGGCCCTCGGTGTCAGTAATATCCTATAATTGTGTTAAATGAATGCTAAATGTATGTGACAACCTCTATGTATTATGTAGTATTTGTTAGAGAGTGCATTTCTATTTGTTTTCAAGCTTCAAAAATGACCTAGAATAATTTCATCTACATGTAAGTTTCAAAAAGGGCGCTTCCTGACCCATCCGCCCTCAACTTTCAAAAGGACACCTCCTGCCCTCGTTTGCACATTTTCAAAAGGGCACCTTCTGCCACCTTACTCTAGGGCCAGGGTAAGGGCCCTCTGCCCCGGTAAGCGGTTCCGACATAGCTGCAGAGGCCAAAATCCCTATGAGCCCCCAAGATTCTAGTTGTCCGACTGCGTATTGGAACTTTAATATATTTGTTCGAATATGTGAAAACTGTTTTTTAAGTAAGCCTAAAGCAATATGATGCAAATTGTAATAACGATGTTTGCTTTTTGAGGACAAAATACTGTTGTATAAAATCAAGATAGATTTTACATCCTTACAACAAGACATTATTTAACTAGGACATATTTTCCTCATATGGCTAATATATTTGCCATTCTGAGCAAATAATTAATTATCGCAATTAATGAGTGGGGCTTATCAAATGGTACATGAGCTCCCATATGTGCCTGTGCAATAGTTTGCTTTAAAATGCATCTCCTCCTGGGTTTTAACAGTTTTGCTCTTGAAATTCTGTCTCAAACACGTTTTTCGTATGCTTCATATAGTATATATTTTGCTAAGAGATATCCTATGTATTTTTTTAATTAAAGCTCCTGAAATAATTTACCAAAGTATCAGAATTCATACGTAATGGTGCTAAAAATAGCTCTTTTAGCTCTAGACATTATATTCTACTGTACGTTGCCATACACATGTCAAAAAGTTTCTCTTTAAGCCTACCCCCACACGACACCTGAGTTAATCCTGAAAACTCAGGTATGACAATTACCAACCCGACTTCCTGTTTAATGTATTGTGTTTCCTCTCTAAACAATCATTGTTTATCTGCCATTCCCATTCACGCCACAGCCAAGTAGCTCAAGGCTATTTGTATGTATAAGATTATACAAAGCCAGAGCTGAATAATCAAGGCAGTTTGTCAGGTGTCTTAGTGGGAGAAGTTTGTTTTTAGACTGGTGATGAAAATAGCTGTGTATCATAATGCCTGAGGTAATAATGTGCATTACCTGTGAACGATTGATGGACTATTTCTCCTAAGGAAAGATATTGCTTTATGCATGGCTACATGTAGGTCCTCATGCATGCAGTACATGTGTTTCCTATTAGCAATTCTTTTTAATTATGATATTTACTACTTTTAATAAACAATATCTAAAAGCTGGTATGATATTATTAATTTGTGTAATATTATTTTTCACACTCGACCAAAGTTATGCGATTTGATGAAAATTTAAGTGATTTACGGGATGATAATAAATGCCATATCGGAGACTTGAAGCTATGTGAAATTTTTGGGGACGTGACTTTGTGTTGTGTGCATGCTAGGATCAATCATTGGTGCAAGTTGCAGTCGAGTTGAAATCTAATATGTGGCCAGAAATAAAGACAATATCTCAAGCTTTCTAATTATACCTGAGTTTTTAGGTTTTGATGATTTTTCACAGAAAAAAGTTAAAAAGCATTTTTAGTTTCATTTTTAGGCATGCTTATCTCAAATTGCAATTATGAAAACTAAAACTTTGTTTGAAAATAACTTTGTTCATTAAAATGAGATGCTCCATTTACACGGCAAGCGACTCGCTTTTGAATTAACCCATGATTATTTCGCAATCGCATCGAAGTTACGTTTTTTAGCTTGTCTATGTAACTTGCAAGTTGTAAACAATGCCGTACTGTAGATGGTATTCCTGTATTTCGAAGGCAATTTGTATTGATTTGCCTTTTCTAATCGTACGTAATGTTAAGCATAACTTACTTATATTAAGGTAAGCTTAATTAAATGATTTATTAGCTGATTTTAGAGTAATTTTAATCCGATGTCAGCTGGGACTTCAGCATGCATGATGCAGTACTGTACAGTACTATTGTAACGTAGCTACTGTAGTGTACACACATGAATATACTGTGTGTAGTCACTGCACTATCAGCCATTTCAACTGCAATCTGTAGTGTAGGCTGTGATTAATGCACTGGTCAGTTGTATATCTCACCCCTACTACCCCTGGCAATGTCAGTCAAAGGTGAGTCATTAACATATTAAATAGTGGCTCACATGTGTGTCATTGTACCAAATTTTTAGTCACCAGAGTGACTCTGGGGTGGGTCAATTTACTTCAGACCAATTGACTTTGTACAGAGGTGATTGATTTGGGGTATGTCATTTCACAAACAAATTATTATTATAATTATTATTATTATTATTATTATTCTTCTTCTTCTTCTTCTTCTTCTTCTTCTTCTTCTTCTTCTTCTTCTTCTTCTTCTTCTTCTTCTTCTTCTTCTTCTTCTTCTTCTTCTTCTTCTTCTTCTTCTTCTTCTTCTTCTTCTTCTTCTTCTTCTTCTTCTTCTTCTTCTTCTTCTTCTTCTTCTTCTTCTTCTTCTTCTTCTTCTTCTTCTTCTTCTTCTTCTTCTTCTTCTTCTTCTTCTTCTTCTTCTTCTTCTTCTTCTTCTTCTTCTTCTTCTTCTTCTTCTTCTTCTTCTTCTTCTTCTTCTTCTTCTTCTTCTTCTTCTTCTTCTTCTTCTTCTTCTTCTTCTTCTTCTTCTTCTTCTTCTTCTTCTTCTTCTTCTTCTTCTTCTTCTTCTTCTTCTTCTTCTTCTTCTTCTTCTTCTTCTTCTTCTTCTTCTTCTTCTTCTTCTTCTTCTTCTTCTTCTTCTTCTTCTTCTTCTTCTTCTTCTTCTTCTTCTTCTTCTTCTTCTTCTTCTTCTTCTTCTTCTTCTTCTTCTTCTTCTTCTTCTTCTTCTTCTTCTTCTTCTTCTTCTTCTTCTTCTTCTTCTTCTTCTTCTTCTTCTTCTTCTTCTTCTTCTTCTTCTTCTTCTTCTTCTTCTTCTTCTTCTTCTTCTTCTTCTTCTTCTTCTTCTTCTTCTTCTTCTTCTTCTTCTTCTTCTTCTTCTTCTTCTTCTTCTTCTTCTTCTTCTTCTTCTTCTTCTTCTTCTTCTTCTTCTTCTTCTTCTTCTTCTTCTTCTTCTTCTTCTTCTTCTTCTTCTTCTTCTTCTTCTTCTTCTTCTTCTTCTTCTTCTTCTTCTTCTTCTTCTTCTTCTTCTTCTTCTTCTTCTTCTTCTTCTTCTTCTTCTTCTTCTTCTTCTTCTTCTTCTTCTTCTTCTTCTTCTTCTTCTTCTTCTTCTTCTTCTTCTTCTTCTTCTTCTTCTTCTTCTTCTTCTTCTTCTTCTTCTTCTTCTTCTTCTTCTTCTTCTTCTTCTTCTTCTTCTTCTTCTTCTTCTTCTTCTTCTTCTTCTTCTTCTTCTTCTTCTTCTTCTTCTTCTTCTTCTTCTTCTTCTTCTTCTTCTTCTTCTTCTTCTTCTTCTTCTTCTTCTTCTTCTTCTTCTTCTTCTTCTTCTTCTTCTTCTTCTTCTTCTTCTTCTTCTTCTTCTTCTTCTTCTTCTTCTTCTTCTTCTTCTTCTTCTTCTTCTTCTTCTTCTTCTTCTTCTTCTTCTTCTTCTTCTTCTTCTTCTTCTTCTTCTTCTTCTTCTTCTTCTTCTTCTTCTTCTTCTTCTTCTTCTTCTTCTTCTTCTTCTTCTTCTTCTTCTTCTTCTTCTTCTTCTTCTTCTTCTTCTTCTTCTTCTTCTTCTTCTTCTTCTTCTTCTTCTT